>RQTK01000008.1:1378005-1397808 GCA_003991915.1 Elysia chlorotica
AAGAAGAAGAAGAAGAAGAAGAAGAAGAAGAAGAAGAAGAAGAAGAAGAAGAAGAAGAAGAAGAAGAAGAAGAAGAAGAAGAAGAAGAAGAAGAAGAAGGAGAAGAAGAAAAAGAAGAAGAAGAAGAAGAAGAAGAAGATCACTTGGTTCATAAATGAATGGCTTCTAAGTACCTATCATCCTATAAAAACTCTCGATTTTTCCTACAGGTGTTCATGGTGGCCTTAATTGGTAGTCAGTGTCTGGGTCTGGCTCTGCCTGGAGTGATGACTGTTAACAACGGAAGGGGAGCGGCCTACGGGGTTTACGCCATCATTGAACGGGTGAGATGCTCAACGACGTTATGTTAAAGGTCTTATATTATTAATAGTCACTTTGAAATGTCGAAGTCTAATTTATCAAAGCTCTTTTTCCCAATGAAAACAGAAAAAGAGATAGTTACATTGGACAGTGTGATATTGATTTACCATTTTATCACAATTTCTTTTCCCCATTTTGAGCTCTATTTTTATTCCAGTATGTACATCCGACACATATACCATTACTGCAATGTTATTTGACTAAGCAATTCTATATCATTTTTTTACTACGAAATAACTAAAACCTTCCAATTATTATTGTCAATACCTTATAATTATTGTAAAGGCTCACGCTTTTAAAAATATAATATTTTAATTATATATACAATGATTTAAGAGATAAAGTAACGAGTGAAATTCATGACTGTGCAGTAGTGACAAGTTGATAACAACTCTTTGACTTTAAGCACTTTCTATGTACTGCTCCAGATGTCAGCTATAGACAGCGCTTCAGAAGCTGGTCTCCGACCGAAAACTCTTACAGGGAACATTACTTTAAAAGGTGTGCACTTCTCATACCCGTCAAGAGCCGATGTCAAGGTGAGCTTTTACATGAAATGTGTTTACTTAAGTTGTCGAAAAAAAATGACGGGCATAAAAAACTAATATATGATAAGAAAGGCTTTTATGATCCAAAAATATTAGGCTGGATTATACAAACAACCACATTATTTGATAGTAAAATGAATCAAAGGCACCAACAGTCAGTCTGATGCTCTAGCGAGTAAAATGAACAGCGAACCCTGGGGTGACGGAGTATACCAGTTGTGGTTAATTACATTTAATTAGTTAAAAGCAAGAGCCGACTTCTTGAGGATATGTCGCCTAGCTTTCGATGATGAAAGTGTTGGTAGCACCGCTCGATTTTAGATTTACAGACTGATGATGATAAGACAGGGCCTTGAAATGTTTACATCAATATACATGTATCTGTAGGGCCATGAAATGTTTAGATCAGTATCCCTTTATTGGTGAGTACGATTTTTACAACGGTAACACATAAATATGCGAGAAACAAAAATTAGACGCTAAATTATTTACAAGATGTTTTAAAGCAAAACGACTTATATTAGCTTTAATTCTTGGTATAACGTTAATAATAAAAAAAAACTTCCCCTGCCAGATCCTGAAAGGCCTTGACCTGACCGTGCCAGCTGGTCAGACAGTAGCCCTGGTTGGTCAGAGTGGATGCGGCAAGAGCACTGTGGTACAGCTACTGCAGAGGTTCTACGACCCTGACGCCGGACAGGTTAGTCCGCCAGGATTGTGTCGAGAGAGAGAGAGAGAGAGAGAGAGAGAGAGAGAGAGAGAGAGAGAGAGAGAGAGAGAGAGAGAGAGAGAGAGAGATAGAGAGAGAAAGAAAGAAAGATATAGAGAGAATGATAGAGAGAAAGACCGAGAGAGATAGAAAAAGAGATACAGGAAAAGGGAGAGAACAGATAAGAGGCAAAGGAGTGAACGAGCTGTCAATAAGAAAACGCCAGAAAGGTGAGAAATTATAATGGGTAGTGGTTGATATTCTAGATTTAATTCTATTTTTTCCATGGAATACAAAAATGATACTAATTAGGGCCATTTGTAAAACTATGTACAATAGTTGTTTTTTTTACATGTAGCACTATAATTATTCATTCTAACTCATCTGTAAGCCGCATTTCGTTAGCTTAAATCTTTATAAACATGGTTACTAAAATCTTCTAACATCGGGGGGCGCGGTGGCCCAGGGGTAGAACATCGGCTTCCGACGCAAAAGGTCCCGAGTTCGAATCCTGGCTGTTGCAATCCCTACTGGTTGGGTCGGTGTCAGTATAATGTGACCGGCTGAGACAGGAGTCATGGTATCCCCACCCTGTCTCGTGTGTGGCAGCACATAAAATTGTCAGACGTCCGTCTTGGGGCCCGTCCACGATATAGCCTATAAGTTGCTGACGTTGGACGTTAAAACCCAACCAACCAAACCAAACCACCTTACATCGTTTTTTCTTATGTTGTTTTTTTTACTTGTAGCACTATAATTATTCATACTAACCCATCTGTAAGCCGCATTTTGTTAGCCTTTCATAAACGTGGTTCATAGGAAACCTACTAGTATTTTTCTTCTTTTTTACTTTTGGCGTTCTTTTTATCAATATTCGTTGCCACAAAATGTATCGCAAATTAATAATGCCATTCCAACCTACAGGTATGTATTGACGGAGTGAACATTCGCGAAATCAACATCAAATGGTTACGGCAGAATGTGGGTATTGTGGGCCAGGAGCCAGTGCTGTTTGCCACCACAATCGGTGAAAACATCAAGTATGGGAGAGAGGGCACCACCATGGAAGAAGTGATCGCAGCCTGCAAGAACGCCAACGCCTATGACTTCATAATGAGGATGCCAGATGTAAGTTAAATCGGCTCTGGGTGGTTCATACAAGGATGCTATAAATATAGACCACCGACTCACAGTACTTTGAATAGTTTTAAATAATAAAAAATACCATCCTCGCTGGGATCTAAGCTGATAAAAATGTTAAACTTACTAACCTTTCCTGGTTGAGATTGCATGCACACTACTGCTTTACTATAAAAATGAATAATAGCTATAGGTACAAACAGTGATACTTATTTAATGCAATCACAGGATAGAAAAACCTGAAGGAAAGTAAGTTTAATAGCCCAAAGGAGATATGTTCAAGTTTCAAAACTAAATGTACGTCTTCTTAAATAAACAATAAAAATAGCGCTTGTAATGTAAAAAATACTTGGAACATATAGTTATAGTAACCTTTGATATAATTTCATCACACACGCTATATGTATATGCTATAATTTTTAATGCTTTTTTTCATTCCTCAGGGTTTTGACACCCATGTCGGTGAGAGAGGAGCCCAGCTCAGCGGTGGTCAGAAACAAAGAATCGCCATAGCCAGAGCGCTGGTCAAGAACCCGAAGATTTTGTTGCTGGACGAGGCGACGTCAGCACTGGACACGGAGAGTGAGGCCATCGTGCAGGATGCGCTAGATAAGGTTGGGATTTTTGTTTTTCTCTATTAAAATATCCAAACTATTCATAAGTTGTATATGTTCAAGAGATTTTGTTTTAATTTGTCTAACAATTCAGTCGTTTGATTAATCCCAAGTTTCAAATAGATTAAACAAGAAGAAATAAAATCAATTGCAGTAATCGAATACAGCAGTTTTTTTTTTTAAGAATTTGTTCTTAAATGGTACAACAATTGTGAAAGTAAATAAAAGATACATAAGTCACACGTTTGTTTTATTGCAAGTTTCAAAGAGATTAAAGAAGAAGAAAAAAAATTGCAGAACTGATAGTAATCAAACAGTAATAGTTGACATTGTTTAGAATTGGTGTGACTACCTTCACTGTATGATGGTACACTAATTTTGACAGTAATTAACAGATACATGTTTTATGGACGTTTTTACTATGACATGTTTCATCACGTTTGTAAAATAGATTATATAAAATACGACATTAAAATAAAAGAGTAATGTAGCCAAGATGATTTAGTTTTTCGGCGAAAATGGCATGAAAAATGATTACAATCATAAATGTAAGTTCACATCAATAGTGAAGACTATTTATGCAAATAAACTGAAACTGGTGCCAGGTGTTTCCATAAACCCTAAGACAATTACGTTACAAGGACACTAAAATGGGATAAATGGTGGAGCTTTGGTCGTCAAACATGGTTTATAGACAACTACAGCTATCCCCTAGTTTAAAAGTATGTATGATCTTAAAGCTACGCCTCCCCTCCTTAAAAGAGAGATAAAAGAGACGTGAAATAGAGATTGAGTAAAAAAAAACTAATAGCCCATGGTCTAAATACACCCTGCTTCGTTTGGGTTTTACACAATATTCATTGACCAAACAGTAAAAATGTTGATTCTGAAGATTACAATCACTATTCCCTACAAGTATGATCCTTTATGTCTCTCCTCAGGCGAGTAAAGGACGCACCACTTTGATCATCGCTCACCGCCTGTCCACAGTAATGAACGCAGACAGTATCGTGGTCTTCGACAACGGCAAGGTGGCAGAGAGAGGCACACACAAACAGCTCATGGACAAGCAAGGAATCTACTTCGATCTGGTATCCAGCCAGGTACGAAAAGAAAACTGATGGTTTAAGTTGTCAAGTCGGGTAGAATAGTTATTTACAATAACTTTTGCAGGGATCACATAAATATTGCAAAGAATTTAAGAATTATTAATGGTATGAATGAACTAGTACTTTAAATTTGTTAAAGGTTTATAAAGATATTGAAGGCAACTGATGAAGATGTAGATTTAAATATTATCAGTTTAATTTTTTGAGAACAACAACAACAACAACCACACCACCACCACCACCAGCAACAACAGAACAACATCGAAAGCAAAAGAACAGTTTAGCTGATCTACACATTTTCTGTTGATAAACACATGTATTTCTGAGTTGTCTATTTAGGGTTTTAGCATAATAACAAACATAATCATAATAGTCATATTATAGTGATATTATTGATGTTTATCATTTTAGGTATTGAACAATAATTAACATGTTTTTAATATTATATAATATTTCCTCTATCAAATCTATCAATAACTGTGACATTTATTTCATATTATTTCTACTATTTTCTATTTCTATTACATTTATTGTTTTATTCCCTCTATCAAATCTATCAAAAATTTTGACGTTTCTTTCTTAATTTTTTTTTCTTTCAGGCACAAGGTAAGTAACACACTGTATCTTGTTTCTTTGTTTTTGAAAGTATGAGGCAGTGTACCTTTTTTGTCAGTACCATTAAAAATAATCGTTGTCGATGAGAATTATTTTAAAATAAAAATCTTAGTAACAGTATTTTAAATGAAGTATTTTTTTCTTAGACAACTAAAATATTTTTAAAAGTCCTAGCACAGTGAGATTTTGATTTACGTATAAACCGTAGAAATGATGACTGTACAAAATCAGTTTTTTTTTTATTTTAGACGTGATAAAAAACAATCATAGAGTAGGTATTACAATATTTTGTGGGGAAAATGTGTTAACATACAGGTCTGGTATTAACTGTTTAGGGAAGGAATTGTAATCACTTATGTTTTTGTGTTTGTAAGCTACAGCCGGTTTCAATCATAAAAAATGATTTAAGTAGATGCATGTAAGAGAGTGATCTCTCTCTCTCTCTCTCTCTCTCTCTCTCTCTCTCTCTCACACACACACACTCTCACTCTTTCTCTCTCTCACTCTCTCTTGATCTGTCTCTCTCTGCCTCTGCCTCTGTGTCTATTTCTATGTCTATCTGTCTGTCTATTCCGGCATCCCTCTTACTTTCTTTCTCTCTGTATGGCTTTTTCTCTATCACCCTATGTTCTGCATGAATAATATTTCCAGTGTCCAAAGAAGAAAGAAAAGCCCCTAGCATAAAAGCTGCTCTCGAGAAGCAACAAAGTTTGGACGTTACAAGCAGTGACAAAGGCCAGAGTGTAAGATCTTTCAAAATAAATATTTCACGAATTTAAAGATCAATAGCTAATCCATAGTTTGTTTTACTATGTTTTTACTGTACTAACACTCTATAGTATTGAATTGAACAATCTTACAAAAACATAACAATTGATGTAAATATTTGGGCCTACATGAAAAACTCGAAAAAGTCACCTAGTATGCCGTAATTATTATCTTTTAACGTAAATCTTAATATAATCTAGACAAACCACAATTTTTAACAAACTATCATACACTATATTTTTTCATTCTGTAATAACAAATTTCTGCATTACTCTTTACATTGTTTTAATCTTTCTGACCCAGTTTTTATTTCATCGCCGTAAGTCATTGCTTCTTCTTATAATTATTGTCGCTGACTGCCTTCTACAGAAAACCAGCGCAAAGGTAGATCTTGTTAGCCAATTAGAAGTCGCACCTAATACCTGGCGCCGTATCTTCAAACTGAGCAAACCGGAGTGGTTTTTTGTGCTCGTGGGATCGGTGGCAGCCTTCGCTAATGGTGCCATGCAGCCCGCCTGGTCCTTGGTACTAGCAGAGGCAATTGAGGTGAAACGATAAAGATAATAAGAGAGAAATAGCAGTCTTGATTTAGGATGTATGCACTATTATACCATAATGAGCGCCCATCTTTACAGATATTTTAATTGATAGAAAGACGACATACTGTATTGTTAACTCTAGAAGCGAATCATTTTGGCCAAAATATTTCGTCAATATAACTCGGATTTTTTGCTATTGTGCTATATACTATCTAAGACACCATGAACACAGTATTGCCTTTTAGGTGCTAGCGTATGCACAATTCAATTCAAACTAAAACCAATGTTTAATTCTTCTCATTATAATAAATAGCATGCACTTTTTTTTGTAATCTCAGACAGCTCCATATATAAGAAAAATTTGTTTTTGTTCTAGGCATTTGCACACGAGTCGAAAAGCCACCAAAAAGACAAGATGAGAGACCTCAGTTTTCTGGCCTTGGGCATAGGCCTAGGCAATTTCTTTTCCTACTTTTTACAAGTAAGTTCTAATCCGTATCCAAAAAGAACACCCGAAAAACATATAGATAGGTGTATAGTACTTTGTTTTAATAAAATGCTGAATATATGTTGTATCAATAAATGTGGTTTACAAAAATCATATGATGTATATGTTACTTGTTTTTCTCTATTCTGTTTACATATTGATACTCCTCTTTCCTTCTCTCTCTCTCTCTTTAGCCTTGTATCTCTCCCTCTCTTTCTATCTCTCTCTTTTTATCTATCTCTCTTTGTCTGTTTATCTATTATCTATATATCAATTTACCTACTAATACATAATTTATACCTATTTAAAGGTGGCCATTGCATCACAGTGTTAGGCTGCCCGGTACTCGAGCAGTATTTTCAAAATGAATGTTGACGCTCTCTGTAACAATGTTATTAACGTTCGCCAATGAGAACATGTTTGTTTTAATGTAGGCTTTCTCAGCTCGCTGAAACTGGAACAATGGCTAATCTTTAGTTTGTTTTTACTATGTTTTTATTGTACTAACAATCGATAATACTGGATTGAACAATCTTACCAGAACACGAATTTAAGAACATACCAATTGATTTAAATACTATACATGTTATATTTCTATATATCTTTTTAGCTATCTGATATTCAATATTACTATTCTCTCTCTCATAACCGCACTAGATCTAGTTTTAAGATTGCTGTTAAATGATACTTTTTTATATAGACACATGGTAAAAAAACCTTTAATCTTCTTATTCTTTGTCTCAGGAATACATGTTTGGAATATCCGGCGAGACGCTTACTATGAGAGTGAGGGGCATGCTGTTCAAAGCTATGGCTAGACAGGTAAGTTTATTAGGTTTACATACATGTATTGCACTACTTTTGCACAGCAAAGTAACAAGCTCCCCAACCACACACAGTTAACAAACATGCTTAAAGAGAAAAGTGCCACATTTTCTCCGTGCATTTCGAAGCATATTTTAACTGTTATAATAAAAATGTTCCTAAGCGATACAACTCTGATTATTTTCTAACTTCCTATAAATGAATCTTAACGTATAGGTAGCATTTGATTCAATTTGTTTATTTTAACAATTATACAACTATCCTGAACAGTGCAAAAAAAAGTTTGATACCATACAAAATAGAAAAACAAGTAAACCATTTGCAACATTAATTTTAATTCAACTTCACAAATTTACAAAACATTCAGAGATTCTTAAATCTAAACTGATCCTCAACCCAAAACAGAGGCCCTGCCAGTTGACATATTGTTCGTAGTGCACACAAGTTTGACTATTCGCCATTTTCTCATTAGAAGTCAATACAAACCCTCATTATTTTTGTTTTTCAAGCGAAAACTTTTGACCATTTGTTTTAAAAGTTACACATAATTTTTGATTGTCTTTTTTCATATGTTACTAAGCATCTTAGATTCAAGCTTTAAGTTCATTTTAACGTGTTTCTCTCTTTTTACGACATGCTATTGAAGATCTAAGGCACTTGTTTTACATTTTATTTCAACGTTCTTAACTCTCCTGTTGTACAGAACATTGCCTGGTTCGACGATCCAAGCCACGAGACTGGCGTATTAAGTTCACATTTGGCCATGGAGGCGACCTTCGTACAAGGGGTGAGTGCAAATGCAAGAAATGAAAATTCATACCAAGTCGATTGGTTCTTTTTTGACGTCTTATGTCACCAACAAAACTATTTCATGGATGGGTCCTAATGGAAATATTTTAGTACAAAAACATAGCCCAAAAGCATTTTCAAAACATTTTTAGACCAATTTATTATATTTAGATGATTCATATTTTATTTATAAAACCGTTTTTTTTTTATTATTCAAGCTTACCTTTTGAACGTCCATTCGTCCAGTGTCCCTTTTTTCTATTTTACTCGAAAGATAAATAAGTTCATCAATGTTCCATAAAAGCTTTTACTTTGCAATAGCATGAAATACCAATTTGACCATCCGTTTACATTATCAGGCTGTCCGGACATCCTTTGGCTACGTGATGCTGTTTGTGGGAAACATTGGTCTTGGTCTTGTCATCTCCTTTATTTACAGCTGGCAGCTGGCGTTGGTTGTTGGTGCATTTATCCCTATCATCTTGGTTGGGTGAGCTGATAAAGAACATTATTATTAACAACTCTTAGAACGGTAAATTATCGTTACATAAAGATACATTTGTCTTCCAATATTTTATTGCGCTATTTGTATTATTACGTTTTGGTAATTTTTTAAGTTTCCAATAACCATGTGGAAATTGTAAAAATCGTATTATCGCTTTTAGAAAATATTTATCGTACTTCTTATAATGCGTTAAGAATTAATTAATTTTTGTTGGAAAAAGACACATCCCCAGTTTGATAATCCAGGTGTTTTGGTTTGTCTAAGATATATGTTGGTGACCCAATTGTTGAGCGGAGCAGACACAGAGGGAATGAAAATCTTGGAAGACATAAGTAAAGTGAGTACCTGGAATTGTAAAAGTTTTTTTTTTGGCCTTTAACATTTGCTTTAATTTTTCTTTCGTACAAACCGAACTAATGTTTAACTTATTATTCTAATTAATTTAATATATAAAGCAATATATAAACTCACATTGAATAAAAATATTAATTCCATATAGTTCGTCCAATAAGCATTTTTCTATATCGAGACTCAGACATGATATAATCAGTATTAATGGTTGTGTCTAAAATGTTCAATATAGTATGAAGAAGATATACATGCATGGCTAAAAATAATGATAAACTATAATTATGTAGACCATGAAATCAATTATACTACTCTTTCTCATTCTGTTTTTAATGGCTCGAAACGCATACCTCTTTTTTTTATTAAAGGAAGCAATGGAGAGCATGGATAACATCAGAACCGTCTCTGCCTTGACTAAAGAACAGACCATCTACGACATCTTCAGTGATAGATTGTGGAAGCCCTTCGAGAAGAACATGAAGTCCAAATTCTGGATTTCTATGGTGTCAGGCTTCACGCAGGGTATAACCTATTGGGCCTTCGGAGCTTGCTTCTTCTACGGCTCTAGACTTCTAAAAAAGGATGATGTATCGTTCGGAGATATTTTCAGGTGAGTGGTTAAAATTGCTTTGCGAATAACTTTGATTTATCATTTTTTTTTCTTTTGACTTAATGGGTTGTAATTTCTTTTATGTTTAAACACAAATGTCCATGTTTCATTTTCATGCATTCCCGTTTACTAAATACCTAGATATTCAATGTCTACGAATTTCAGCATCAAGGCTTTGTGAGTTTATTGCACAATAATTCAAACAAATAGAAACTTCACAAATGTTATAGAATCCCAGACAGGTTTGTTTTTTACTCTAACTCTGTAACTGGGTTTGCAGAATTGTATAACTGCTCTCATGTTAAATCAATTCACAATTCCAAGAATGGGCCTACATTCATTAGATGTCTCGTTATTTTTTACTAGCTGGGTACCCGCCTTTTCTCTTGTAATAATGAAGCATGCATTTTTTAGAGAGTAAGATAATGTGTGTGTGAGAGAGAGATAGAGAGAAAAAGAGAGAAAGAGAAAAAAAGAGAGAAAGAGGGAGAGAGCGAAAAAGAGATAAATAATGTGCTTAGTCAGGTAGAGGCCAATATTTTGTAGGGTCTGGCCTTGAAATGTATTAATCGTCATTGTAAAGCATGGTTACAGAGGGAACTGTTTACGTTCAAACAGAAATGGCAGTAACATGTTGGATGATTTGAGATTTCTCGGTATAAAGTGTAGTTCACCAGCATAAAACCAAACGTGTTTCTTCCTCAATGACATTTATGCAGCAGCCTAAAACAATGCATATTGCTATTCATTCTAATTTTTATAGAAAGATGACGTGGTGGCAAGCCAGGCACTGAGTTGTCTATGTCATGGCACCGATGTGACATTCATTTCGAAATGTATTTGACGCATAAGTAAATCCTTTGGGCAATTTGATTGGTGGCAGTGGTTGTAGTGGCCGCTTTTGATTCTCTGTGTCTTCATCAGCATTTTCTGTATGGCGCCTTTTTGTTGTCGGCTTTGCCGTGGCGTTCGGACACCAATCGTAACGCGTTGTCGTGGCATTGTGATAATTAGCTACACGATTTAGATCTACAGATATATACTTAGATCTTACATTACAAAAAGCACAACAGTTCTACTCTGCCCAGGGAGGGATAAGCTGTTAAAACCCTCTCTTACGGCCGATCATATCGGCTGTAACTCTACACAGGCTACCTGATGGACATCAGTTAATATAAACATTTCTAAAGCTTTAATGTTAACTAATTTTATGTTCACAGAAATTTATCTGTAAAATAAAAACAATTTTTTCACACAGAGCCTAATGAACTGGTTGAGAAACGTACCATTTTTTTCTTCCTACTCTCAGGGTTCTGGGCTGTATCGTCTTCTGCTCCATGCAGATGGGTCGTAGTATGGCGTTCGCCCCAGATTTCACCAAAGCTAAACTAGCAGCCAATTTTATCTTCCAACTGCACGACAAGATTCCGTCTATCGATGCTTACTCTAAGGAAGGCAAGAAAAGCAGGTTCTTTTTCTAAAGAAAGGCTGTGTTTTTAGCCAAGTGGGAAGACTCGGCTACTTAGTCTCCTATCCAACCATTGATGTTGTCCATCTATATGCCGTTTTCGGTATGCCACATTTCTTCCGGAGCTCCAATTTACTCGTACATTGACACTGAGGACATCTAATTCTAGCTATGAATCCAAAAAATAAACAAACAACTATCTAGTGCTGTATATAGTTCCCTGTTGATATCTAGCTGTTTCGTGATGTTGTCATGCATAGGGTATTGTGCTTCAAAATTTTACTTTTATATAAATGCTAAGCTAAAACAATAGCTATATTGACATCATAATATTTAATTCTCTGTGTTTAAAAGTGCCATGTACATGCCCATCTACCCATTTATAATCAGATAAGTTACTTTAGTTCTATAAATTCTTCTAATATTATAGAACAACTATATCAAACCCATAATGACTTTTTTTATCTTAATTATATTGATATATAGTGTTTCAATACAATAATATTCCTCTGGGCTACATATTATGTTTTCTACATTTTTTTCTTTAAAAAATTTACAAATAACCATTTTAGGCGTTAATTATGTAAGGGCTTGACTTAAACTATTCAATAATTATTGACAATTAATAATTAAGCATGTCTACTCATTTCCCATATCAGATTGTCCAAGAGGCGCTGGACAAACGAGAGAGAGAGAAAGAGAGAGAGAGAGAGAGAGAGAGAGAGAGAGAAAGAGAGAGATAGAGAGAGCAACAATACATTATAAACTCACATTTCATAGGACTTCATTGTAAACAACGTTTTAGCTATCTCCATTTTCTGATAAATGATAAATAATGGGATTAGTCAGGTAGAGGCCAATATTTTGTAGGGTCTGGCCTTGAAATGTATTAATCGTCATTGTAAAGCATGGTTACAGAGGGAACTGTTTACGTTCAAACAGAAATGGCAGTAACATGTTGGATGATTTGAGATTTCTCGGTATAAAGTGTAGTTCACCAGCATAAAACCAAACGTGTTTCTTCCTCAATGACATTTATGCAGCAGCCTAAAACAATGCATATTGCTATTCATTCTAATTTTTATAGAAAGATGACGTGGTGGCAAGCCAGGCACTGAGTTGTCTATGTCATGGCACCGATGTGACATTCATTTCGAAATGTATTTGACGCATAAGTAAATCCTTTGGGCAATTTGATTGGTGGCAGTGGTTGTAGTGGCCGCTTTTGATTCTCTGTGTCTTCATCAGCATTTTCTGTATGGCGCCTTTTTGTTGTCGGCTTTGCCGTGGCGTTCGGACACCAATCGTAACGCGTTGTCGTGGCATTGTGATAATTAGCTACACGATTTAGATCTACAGATATATACTTAGATCTTACATTACAAAAAGCACAACAGTTCTACTCTGCCCAGGGAGGGATAAGCTGTTAAAACCCTCTCTTACGGCCGATCATATCGGCTGTAACTCTACACAGGCTACCTGATGGACATCAGTTAATATAAACATTTCTAAAGCTTTAATGTTAACTAATTTTATGTTCACAGAAATTTATCTGTAAAATAAAAACAATTTTTTCACACAGAGCCTAATGAACTGGTTGAGAAACGTACCATTTTTTTCTTCCTACTCTCAGGGTTCTGGGCTGTATCGTCTTCTGCTCCATGCAGATGGGTCGTAGTATGGCGTTCGCCCCAGATTTCACCAAAGCTAAACTAGCAGCCAATTTTATCTTCCAACTGCACGACAAGATTCCGCCTATCGATGCTTACTCTAAGGAGGGCAAGAAACCTGCACAGGTGACAGAATATTATGTTTGGAAATTGCTTTTTCTCTCTTTTTCCATTTGACTACTGTCTCAATAATTATGGTGTCTTCTTTGGGTGTATTTTGTGGGGTTTCTAATGCAGTACTCAAGATATGCGCTCAAAGGGAAAATACAACTCATCGAAAGACATCGATTTTTTTAGCTAGGGACTTTTTTTCAATAACTTCATATCTATCTTCATATTCAATGCAATCTTATGTTATAAATATTTTAACTTCATTCAATGCGTAGTATCGTATGATTGATCTATTTTAATTTTGCTTTAACAGGAAATATTTCATCTTCAATTAATATAATGCCAATTTATAGTGGAGGTTAGTACATTTTGAATACATTATAAATTATGCATATATTCTAAATATTATTATAACTCTTTCAGTCTTACCCACGCGCTGTAATACATTGACCAATTTCTTCTGCTTTTCAGGGCTCTTTCACGGCATCCCTGCGCTTCAGAGGGATCCACTTCCGCTACCCAATGCGCCAAGATGTAAAGATCCTAAACGGCCTTGACCTGAGTGTAGAGCCAGGCCAGACGCTAGCCCTGGTGGGGGAGAGTGGCTGTGGGAAAAGTACAACAGTTCAGCTGGTGGAGAGATTCTACGACCCAGAGGGAGGACAATTGGTTAGTCCGATAACTTTAACTATGCAAATTCATCAAAATGGGCTATGTAGAATAACTTGTTTGATAGTGAATAAACAAATTATGTTCCTCGACATCCACATGGTGTAGCGAAAATGTCACGTTATCTGTCTCTCTATGAGATATGCCTAGGTAGCCAGTATAGCGACGGCAAGCCTAAAATTTTGCAAGTGGCAGAATACATTCTTTACATTTAGTACGAATTTGACTGGATATTTGATGTTGTCTGTGATATAGGACACTGGTGAAAATATAGGTGTGAAAGAGTTCACAGCTTTTCCTTTTTCGTCAACTGTTGATATACCTTGTTACCTCGGCATTGCCGAAAACGAGATCATTTGTTATTTTACGTTGAATTGTGTCTCTAAATCTGAATGGATTATATTTCATATTGATAAAGATAAAATATTATCGTCACATCTTCATAACTTGATATGTAACTAATAATTTCAGTGCCTGGACAACTATGGTATCAAAGATCTCAACATTGAATGGCTGAGATCCCAGATAGGTCTGGTGTCCCAGGAACCGATTCTGTTTGATCGGAGCATTGCCGATAACATCGCCTACGGTGACAACTCCAGGACTGTTAGCATGGACGAGATTATACAGGCAGCAAAGTCAGCCAACATACACAACTTCGTGCAGTCTTTACCTCTGGTAGGTATTTTAAAACTAAAGTTTCATTGATTGTTAATTTACATTTTAATCATACCAGAAGCCGTATATTACCTAATTTACCATTCATCAGATAAAACTACAATTATGCGATATTGCTTCTTATACTTGAAAAAAAAATTACTGAAGGGAATATTATTAATAATAAATGAGGGGTTCGGTGGGGGCAGTTGGCTTTAGGGGTAGTGAGTGCGGCTTCAAAAGACAAACAAAGACAAAGACAACAACCGGAACTTTAGTCATAGCTGATTATACTATAATGACACAGACCTAACTAATGGGGGACAAAACATTAACCTTTGCCTGATCAAGGTTATCGAACTGGGGATAATTTTCATAGAAGGCTAGAGTTCAACCACTTAAGCCAGCTCACCATCTATTAATATTATATTAGTGTAGAACGTGTTGTCAGAGCAATATATGTCACTATTGACTAATTCTGAAAAATGTATTTAATTTCCTTTTATTTCAATACATCACGAATTGCTTGATTAAAATATCATTTTCGAAAGTAAAGAAAACAAATATCGGCACTCTTCCAAAATTTAGCATGAACAATGCCATAAAAACGAATGTTGTAATTTCTTGTTACTCAGGGTTACGACACGAATGTGGGCAGTAAAGGGACCCAATTGAGTGGCGGTCAGAAACAGCGAGTAGCCATTGCCCGAGCTCTCATCAGAAACCCCAAGATTTTACTGCTGGATGAGGCCACCTCGGCGCTGGACAACGAGAGTGAGAAGGTCAGAACCGTTTTATTTTCCGATTTTTTGTTTCATCCCCAAAGCTATAATCTCTATTGAAATATGAAATTCCTTAAATCACTCTCACTCACTCATCTAGCGTCGCCCGTCGAGTCGCATTCTGCCTGGGTGTTGTTTGACTCTGAAATCTGACCGTTGCGGCGTTTGCCGCCTGCACTGCCTAGCAGGTTCTTTTTCTAAAGAAAGGCTGTGTTTTTAGCCAAGTGGGAAGACTCGGCTACTTAGTCTCCTATCCAACCATTGATGTTATCCATCTATATGCCGTTTTCGGTATGCCACATTTCTTCCGGAGCTCCAATTTACTCGTACATTGACACTGAGGACATCTAATTCTAGCTATGAATCCAAAAAATAAACAAACAACTATCTAGTGCTGTATATAGTTCCCTGTTGATATCTAGCTGTTTCGTGATGTTGTCATGCATAGGGTATTGTGCTTCAAAATTTTACTTTTATATAAATGCTAAGCTAAAACAATAGCTATATTGACATCATAATATTTAATTCTCTGTGTTTAAAAGTGCCATGTACATGCCCATCTACCCATTTATAATCAGATAAGTTACTTTAGTTCTATAAATTCTTCTAATATTATAGAACAACTATATCAAACCCATAATGACTTTTTTTATCTTAATTATATTGATATATAGTGTTTCAATACAATAATATTCCTCTGGGCTACATATTATGTTTTCTACATTTTTTTCTTTAAAAAATTTACAAATAACCATTTTAGGCGTTAATTATGTAAGGGCTTGACTTAAACTATTCAATAATTATTGACAATTAATAATTAAGCATGTCTACTCATTTCCCATATCAGATTGTCCAAGAGGCGCTGGACAAAGCTCGGGCTGGCCGGACGTGTATCACCATTGCACACAGACTGACCACTATCAGGGATGCCGACAAGATCGCCGTGTTCAAGGCTGGAGTGGTGCACGAGATTGGAACTCACGACACACTCATGGAAAAGCAAGGGCTCTACTACAGTTTACAGATGGCTCAACATTAATAGACAAATATGCAATATTCATGTTTTTATAACTTGTGAAATTTAGCTTCATAGAAACCTACATTTTATTGGAGTCAAAGTTTTTAAAAAAGGTAAACACTGAGTAAAAAGAAAGAGTGAGAGAGATGATGATGAAAGAGAGAGTGAGAGAACGTGAGATAGGAAATATATTATTTTACTCTATTTTATAACCATCAAAATCTATTAATGTTGTATTCACTACCACGATAATTATATCGAATTTTCATTACACTAACTTTTATTGAGCTCTTTATTAATGTAAAAGCACTATAATATTAATAATGTCACATTTAGATCATATGTACGGTGGCTTACAAAAGATTAGACGAGAGAGAGAGAGAGAGAGAGAGAGAGAGAGAGAGAGAGAGAGAGAGAGAGAGAGAGAGAGAGAGAGAGAGAGAGAGAGAGAGAGAAATAAAGAGAGAGAGAAGGAAAAAGAGAGATAGAGAGACAAAGAGAAATAGAGACAAAGACAGAGAGAGAAAGACACACAAACAGACAAAAACGGACATTATAGACACACAAATAAAAGATAGGTAGACGAAAAGGCTTTCAGACAGGGACAGAGACAGAGATAAAGAAAGAGAGAGAGAGAGAGAGAGAGAGAGAGAGAGAGAGAGAGAGAGAAGAGAGAGAGAGAGAGAGAGAGAGAGAGAGAGAGAGAGAGAGAGAGAGAGAGAGAGAGAGAGAGAGAGAGAGAGAGAGAGAGAAAGAGAGAGAGTGAGAATGAGAAAGATAGAGATTGAGAGAGAGAGAGTGAAATAATGAGAGACTGACATATATAAATGGAGGTAGAAGTTAGTAAACAAATTCGCTGTTTAATTTGTCAATTGTAATGTATCTATATTATTATAATTATTATCACCACGGTCACGATATCAATTTTCATCGCATTGATCTTTTTTCTTCTTCGCGTACTTTTTCTGTGGGCTCAATAAAGCTATAATATTATTGAAAGACAATTGCACGTTTGACAACATTTATTGTGTTTAAAGTGTATTGTTTGGTATAGCCTGTCAACTTTTATACCAACAGAAAAAATAGTTGTTAGACCCTACAATGCGTCGCTCTAGTAATTTTGGTCGAGCCTGCACCTATGGTAAAACAGCTCACAGAGGGTAAACAATTTTTGCTCGTAGACATGCTTGTATAGAAGTGCATAAAGAGTAAAGTCACGTTCAAGAGTAACAGGAACTCCACATCATATTATTAGTATGAATGACCAGTACCAAAAGGAGAAACTGATTACGTCTTTTAAATACCGAACATGCTTCAAAATACAATGATTTGATAAAAGAAATGATAATAATAGATTCGACTTTATTGTTTTTGTCATAATAGGAGAAACAGTGGTGAGTTTTTTTTTAACTACAATCAAAGCCAATAAAAACTAATAACCACATAAAGTATCCCGACTGCACCACATAAGTTATCAATATAGCTCACTTTTATTTGCAATGCAAACGTGTAATATTTCGTTGACTTTGCCTGTTACTTTGGAAAACCTCACACTTACTATAATTGTGTATTTCTGCAACTCGGTTTGTACTTCTATCTATGGAATAAGCCTTTACAAGACTAACAAGTCAAGTCCCAGGAGGTTGTGTGGTTAGCAAATTAATGTATGTCTAATATAGCTGTTTCAAAATGGGGCGTCCGAGTAACACCAAGTTACACATCTTTAAGTGAGTTAATATATCATTAGTTGAAGAGAAGGCTCAATTCATTAACTGGAACGAATTCAAACGTTGCTAAATACATAACGAATATCTGCATAGTAGTATAGCAGTGTTAACATATCCGTCATTAGTGAAAAAAAGTCTTAATTTATAAACGGCAACGAGTTAATACTGTCCTGAAAAACATTACCAACCTCTCATTCACTCAGATAAAAAAAAAAAATTAATGACTAAGAAAGCTAACCCAAATTAAAAATTTTACCAAAAATTATTAAACTGGTTATCCCCCTTGATTTGAGGCTAAAGACAGGTTACTGATTATTATGCTCTTTTGATTGGGTAATGCTTTGAAGTACAAAACTGATTAATGTTCCCTAGTTACAGTACTAGTTTAATTTTGTTGAATTGGTTTAACATACTATGTCAGTACTATGTAGACGGTATTGTGGATGGGCCCCAAGACAGACGTCTGACAATTTTATGTGCTGCCACACATGAGACAGGACGTGGATACCATAAAAACTGTCTCGGTCGATCACATTATACTGACATCGATCCAACTATTTATCGGGAACGCAATCGAAGAAATAAATCTGCAGATGGTAATATTCGAACTGACGACCTCCCAATATGGAAGCAAACGCTCTAACACTTTAGTCAATACCAATCCCTTCAGTCTATACCTGTACTTTCTTTAAAAAAAAATCATGTTAGTCTCTAAATATCTATACTAACGTTTTCATATTATTTAACGTTGTTTCAAGTTCATGTCTCTGTAATCTACACTGGCTTATGATTGTGCTTTAATGCTTTTACAGATTCTTGTAGGTTTAAAAGATGACATCGGCCTATACTGTCTTGTATTCAATATTTTCACATAATCTTGTTTGTCATTAAATAACTCTACTGATCTATAGATACCTGTGCTTTGACATTTCTCCAACATGACCCACCTTGGTAGTGGCCGAATCTAGTCAACATCCATCCATACTTAATGTTTCCCAGGCAGAGAGCGTGACATAGTATGCAAGAGTGCCGTCCATCTCTCCAGTTTGATCGGCACAAATCAATGACGGTTTAGCCTTAAAACATAAAGGACAAGAATGGGGGAGATGAATTATTTTGATCATCGTACAAATGAAAAAAAAACGAGAGTAGAAGCTGAGATAAACAGGAGTACATGTGCTATTGGTAAATATATAAGAGGCACACGTACCTAAATCTAGTGTGAGACCGACAGATAAGACAAATAAACAAAGACACATTTTAGACTGATGACATGGTCAAACCCGCACCTTCTAATCTGCAAGGGGAAGACCAGTGTGCTTAACCACTCTGCCATCGGCTTTCACACACACAAAAAACTCTAAGCAGACGGCTTTACACACTAACTTGCATAGACTTAGAACTCGTACTTCGCTGAGTAAGACGTATCCACTTTCTTTTCAGAACGTATGCAAAATAGTTTCTTTATAGGCTCCACAACGATTTGTTAGCCAGAAGAAACAATACAACTAGGATACAGAAAAGCAGTACAACAACTAAATAGGCTTTAACAGAGGGAGCTAGTAACTAAGTGAGGTAATAGGCTTGCGACTTGATGTGATAACGAAGAATAGCTGTTAAAATTGTACTTTCTTTAAAAGTGAAAACGGAACATTTTATTGATAAGAGGAAAAAAAACAACAAATACTCGTAGATTAAGCTGATGGTATTAGTAATAAAAATAATATTAATAATA
>RQTK01000008.1:1397890-1429241 GCA_003991915.1 Elysia chlorotica
AATAATAATAATAATAATAATAATAATAATAATAATAATAATAATAATAATAATAATAATAATAATAATTGTGTCTGCCTGTCCGCCTGTATCTCCATCTCTATCTCTGCCTGTCTGTCTGTCTGTCTGTCTGTCTGTCTGTTTGTCTCTCTCTTCCGTTCGCTCTCTCCCTGTCTCTCTCGCTCTCTCGGCCTGTCTACCTAACTATCTTATATTCAGATCCATTGTTTCTTCTTACTTTTCTTCAAATTCCTTTATCTTTATCTCTTGTATTGTTTGTCTCAAGGCACTCTTTCAATCAGAAATCTAATGGACAATCTTTTAGTTTTCTCCTTTGTGTAACGGAATCAATTTATACCCTTCGTTTTATAGTCCCCATAAATCTTACTATCTTGCTCCTAGACTGGAAACATTCAGAGTAACGGAAGTATCCTACACAATAAACTGTGGCTGCAGGAAATTGGACCTAACGTTTTTAGTAAATTGATTATAAAAAAACAACAACAAAAATGTATCGATCAATTTCTTTATATTTATCAGCCATTGAGACAACAAACCCAATAGGTTTGGAGAACAATAGAAAATAACGCAATGCAAAAAAATATTAAGATAGCTTGTGCAGAATTTTAGTTTAGCAGTGTTTTGTTTTCTTTAGAATTGTTGGTTCGTTCTTAAAAGGTTGAAACACACACACGCGCAGTTCAGTGACCTCGATAGGTCAATATAAATGGAGGGTTAGTTTAACGGAATTACACCTCTATTATAAGAAAGTAGGTGTAGATGTATCCAACGGAAAGAAAATCAATACAATTCTTTTGATTCTCTCACAATCTTTATTCATTTGTATCTACTCCTTTTCTTTGAGGTCGGGTTGAAGATCATTTCTATCTCAAGGCACAGAAACCTATACAGAATATGTCGCTCACGTCACAGCGTAATGAAAGGCATTGGTTATATCTGGTCCATCATCTATGTCATAAAAAGATGCTATTTAGTCCTGCCCAAAGATAGTGCTAAAGCTTTCACTGAATGAATGATAGTATATACAAATTTAAATGAAATGATAAAACACAGAGTTAGTTTGCTTTCATAAGTAGAATATATGTAGCATTTTTGCTTCCGTTGCTTTACCGTTGCGTGTTTCTTAAATTATTTCCAATGCATATGAACAGGTGAAAAAAAAATAATGATAAGCGTATATTTATGACATTTCTCGTATTTTATATATAAAAAAGAAGTTTAGCTACATTATCTGAATCCATATCTTTCTTTTAGACTTATCATACGTATTGCAATTAAAATAGCAGGTGAACCGAATACTTTATTATTTTATATGTTAAGAGATAATGGGGGAAAATGCTAATATTTTATTCATGGAAGACAACTACCGCAAAATACAAAAAGCATTAAGAATGAAGGAAACAAATACATATTTAAAAAAGAAAAAAAGAGAAAAGGAAAAACGGAATGAGTTTAAGAGAGCATGGATAACTTTAGAAGGGCAGGGGTTATAACATAGAATACATAAAATACAAAATAACAGAGAGTCATTGTATACATTTGGGGGAGGGGAGGAAGGGCGGTTTAAGAAAATTAATCTAGCATTATTCGTGTGGCAAACTCACTTGGCGAAGTTAAGAAAGAGAAATTGGAAAATAGGAGGAGGTCTGAGCGAGGATTTGCATCGAGAAGTTTATCTGACGAGCTTATTTAAATAATTACATAATAGAACCATTTAGACTATTATAACTATTTTTTGGGGTAAAAAGTCCGTAATGCTTCTCAATCATAAATAATTATTTTCAACAGGCAATAGCGTGCGGTTGTCGAAGTGCATTAAATGGGAAATACCGCTAAAGACCTTCATTTTTGTTTACAACTAAGCTTCGAGAGAAGAATCGCTTTTTTATCCTACGAATATAATTATTCTCATCGCTGCGGAATGTTTGTGCAAGCATGAAATATTTCCAGACGCTAGTCCTAGAGAGTAATTTAAAGAGAATAATGACACCATTTCTTTAAAACCTACTTACATAATTATAGCCATTGCGAGTAAATCGTGAAAACAGGGTTATAAAATCGCTTCATAGTATTTTACTAGCGTTGATATATTTTATGCAGAGAGTCGTCAAAAATACTTAAACAGTTATTGGTTTTGTCACTTCACTTTTCGCGTTATGCAAAAGATCGTCAGCCCTAGAGAAATCGTGATTTAAAAAAGGGATTTTCTATATATTATCTTTGAAATACTCAGGCCAAGAATAACCTCAGAAAATAGGTACTTGTTCATAAAAAATGACAAGGTTTTGGATCGGCCTGCAAAGAGTTAAAGACCACACTTAAAAAAAAAACATGAAACTCTGTTTAGCATTTTTACACTAAGTTGCATTCGTAAGTCTCAAATATTGGTGTATTGTTAAGGATAACATGGACTCTATTAATACAATAGTAACTGTTGTTTGAAGCAGGGTCGTTCTTTGTTTACGTTAATAACTTAGTTACAATATACATGGATTAAAGGATATACCAGTCCCAAAAAAATTAAGAAGTGGAGTTTGGTCATATTTTCAGCGCTTTCTTGAATTGTTTGGAAGTTTAGTGAATCAGCCTAATACTATTAATGTAAATTCAGTAAAACAGAAAAACGCAGCTCTCAAAAATAAACAAATTCAAGTGGCAAAAAAAGAATAAAGGTAATTTTTCGTGTCTACAAAGCCCGTGAACATTAATAATGGTCTTCAATTAAAAAAAAAAAAAGTGCTAATTTTAAACCATGTTTACATGTGAATAAACCAGCATTGACGCAGCTCTAAAATGCATGATTTAAAAAAAAAAAGGTAAATATGTGGATTTAGACAAACCCCTATTGATTAGTCATTCCATTGATATATCGATGAAGAAGCTATAATTTGATAAGCAGATATTCTTGCTGACAGAAAGAGAGAGTTAAATGATGCAGAGACAGAGAGAGAGAATGAGAGAGAGAGATAGAGATAGAGAAAGAGAGAAAAAGAAAAAAAAAGTGAAAGAGAGATATACAAAGAGAGAGAGAGATAGAAACAAAGAAAAAGAAGTCTAAATAAGCAGCATTAAATCTTGCAGAAAAATTTGAGAATACACCCATTTGCGTGGTATGAGTTCCATAGGTTCATTCAAACAGCCCATCTCCCTTTAAAACTGAGGGTTATCACAACGTAAGTAGGGTCAATTAAGCCGCCAGGAAATCCTACAAATTAAATAAGAAACTGCCAATGTTACCCGGCATCTGATCGAAATTCGTTGAATACGGCAAGAGCCACTTAAAAGGGATAAAAGGCAAGAAAGAAAAGCTGGATGGGAAAGCTGAGCGATATGTAAAGCCACATTTAGAAAGCAGATCGATTTTGGCGATTGGTTCAGTAATGTCAGCTTTTATTCAAAGAGTTCGGGCAATATTATTGTTCCTATTTCTATAAAGTTCAGCAATGTTTTTTTTATAATTAGTGGCTGCAACCTTGAACGATAAAAACAAGAATAAATATAACAAAATGAATACCAAGCAAAACTGAATAAGGATAACAATTATAATTACATTGATAATAGCGATGACGATAAAACAGAACTATGGTAATAACAATAAAAAATTACTTTAAATTTGTCCTTGGTTCATACATTTGCATGCCCGGTGAAAACAAACCAAAAAATCAGTTTTCATAATATTGCCAACATATTTCACACTTAATATTTGAAAGATTACACGTTTTAGCCATCTATTACAAAACTACAAGAAGAATGATGAATTCAAACATTTCTTAAAACGGATTAATTTTACACATTTGTTGATTATCAACGCAACAACAATAGCTGCCGTTGTATGAATTGCTTCATTATCAAGTAATGTCGTGTCAGCACATTTAGAACAAAATATGAACACCATTAATACCTGTAACAATTCCGTTATTAAATTTCATGTTAGTGCCTTTTCATTCTCAAGAGATCACATGACATCTTGATCATAATGTGATAATCATCGTTATAATCATCATCACCAAAATTAATCTAGATACTTTTATTATCATCATCGTTATCAAAATGTTTTGAGAAAAAGAGGTATTTGTCTTGTTGAAAGAAATTGAGTATTCATACTTTTTCCATGACTCATCTGTTTGGTAAAACTGTAGCTTTTAAGGTCAAAGCACACACACTAGTCAATAAAAGTATGATCATTCGCTCTATCTCACAAACATTACTGTTGTAAACAACTTTTATATGAAAACAACCTATTTTGGGTCTGGCTTCCAGAATATAAAGTAATGCATCTTTCTAATTCTCATCATTGCGATAATACACCCAATTCCCTGCCCCGTCTGTAAAGGATATATTTAGTTTCCGCTAACCTGAAATAAAGTTGGAACACTAGGAATTACATTAATAGAGTTGCTGTTGCAAAATCAAAACAGCTGTTGTGAGTTTTAGAACTAAGAATGACGTCATTGTCTGTCCCGTCACTGGTTGTTTTACATAAATGACAAGGTTCGATCTAGTTTTTATTGCTTTTCTGAGAGCTCAAGGCCCTTTAGTTTGACAGTAAAAGAGTCAGGAAAATTAGTAAAAAAGTTATTATTATATAACATATAAAACTCAAACATTTTTTTTATTTACAACAAACCAGCAGGCTAACTTAACCTCTTGCCTGTCGACTCATTCAAAAAGGACATACATTTTAATTTTTTCTTATTTTTGTCGTTTAAATTATTATTAATTTCTTTAATAATAGCTTTTTAATGTCCCCTGTTGGCTTTAACGAGTCTTCAATATTTATAAAACTTTAAGTATTGTTCAATTTGATAGTTGTTCCGTATCATTATTGAACAACATTTTTTTTCGATTAGAAGTTAGAAGCGTTTACAAATTAATTTGAACGTTATTGAGATTCTTTAAATTGATCTCTGAGAATTGAAGAGTTTAGAATAAATAAGCCCATAAACTACGATGGAGTCCATTTCTATGAGTCTTATGGAACACATACATCGAGGCAAACTGCCATAAAACATGCATTGGAATTTGAATCGATAAGCGATACAGAGGTCTCGGTATTGTTAGATTTGCAGCCTCAGGCTAACAGTAAGATCACTTCCGGTGCCAATGTTTCGTAAAATAACGAAATGTGTTGACATTCTCTTGAAATGTGTGCATGGATTATGTTGTGTTAGAACTGTAAACATTGTTTGATGTAACACCCTTTGTTTTGAAAATAAAACGTTTGAGTTTTTTTTTTCTTATATTAAAACTATAAGCTTAAGAAAGACAAACAAATGTTCCGACATCTGCAAAAACATCTATGGATAGATGGTAGATAGATAAGTAAGTAGATAGCCAAGTAACCTACTGGATAAACAGATTTATCAATTATACGATAGCATGATGTACTCAACAGACCTAAATGCAATACAGCAATTTACCCTGTCCCAATATCTATAAAGACATTATCCGTGAAAAGAAAACAAACCAACTCATTTTCGTTCCACAGCGCACCACTTAAAGTAGGGCGTATTAAAACCAGATCCATCTGCATTTTTATATGCAGGAATTTTCTGCATGGTGATTTAAAACAGCGTGGATCTTGTAAAGAACATCGATTGCCTTTGTCTCGCCTGGCGTCGCACGGGATTATAATTAAGTCACGGCTTAGAGATTTTCTCTAGTTCATTAGACATGGGACTTTTATTAACAAACATGATTAACCCCTTGAAATGAGCAGGTTGGCTTGATATTTTCTTAGATGATGAACAAAGCCTATGACATTAGAATTTTTTTTTCACTCTCTTCAGATTCACTCAATTAAATGGCCATACAGTTTACATAATAACAAAAAATAATATCAATATCTTATTTCCATAATAATGGACATACAAAGGTATTCCTAGATCAATTATTTGATCAGTAAATATAGCAACAGAAATGTATTAGATTAATGCTCTTTAAGTAGCCTATTTTATAGATCTCTCTAATGAAACATCTTTTCCTCCATGCTTGCCATGGAAAATTATATACCTTCAGTTAGAGGGAGGAGACGCCTTCGTAACGCTGCTCCCTTATCGTAAAAAAGCATATGGAAATTCAAGTGGAACAACTAGTTTTTCAATTGCAGATGAAAATGATTAACATTGTCAAATTAAGTGTTATTTATGTGCCCAGAAAATCTTTTGACACGCACTTTCTTTTGTTCAAATTAATGTGATGTAGTCATTGAGAAAATAAGCATGTCTACATAATAATTATAGAGCAAAAAAAAAACAACAAAAAAAAAACAACAACAAAATAAACGTTAGAGAATCGAAATTCTTTGCAAAGATTCTAGATTTTAATGATACACGTTAAAATCATTTTATTTTTGCACAGAGATTATTGAAAGCATAAATTAAACTGACTTATTAAAAAACAGAGCTCTATTGCGGCATGTTGCTCTGTCGCCGTATAGGATCCCCCAAGGGAACCTAGGTGACGTTAAACCCGGAGAGAGGGAGATAATTCTCTCCATCCCTCTATAGAGAATGTCGCATGCTGACAAGTTCCAAGAAACCTTACAAGTGTGGCTTGACACTGTTTCAGTCTGAACAACCGAAGCATGTATGGAGGTCATTTGGGGTAAAAACGGACATTTGACAATCGATTTTTTTCAAGCAAGTTCACAAGTGTATGGCTTGACACTGTGAATGATCTTTACGTGCAGGAGAGGAAGGAACGGCAAGCTGACAATTCAGGAGACTCATTAGCATAATCATCCACAATCATTGTAGAAAGAGAAACAGCAGCGGTTATATAGTGCTGAGTAGCTGATCTGGTTAACTGTGGAGGTCGAGGTGGCGTAATAGCAGAGCGTGCGGCTTGTATCCGGAGTTGCCCGGTTCAATCTTGCAGCGGCCCGCCTTGGTCTCTCCCAGCTGGGTCGATACAAGTCTAATGTATTTGGTTAGGCCATTAGCTACATTATGATGCTAAACCCGGGTTGAAGACAACAGGCGAAGGGAAAATATAACACACACACAGAAACAAAACAAAAAATAACAACAACAAAAACGAACAATTTTTACATACAGATAAAATAGGGAAATGACGGGTGGTCTGTTTTAACTGCTTGAAGTCAAATGTCCGGATTGGAGTGATACATGCGGCTGTGGCAAATGAGACCAATTGTATTAAACCTGGGAAAACGTAATGAGCGTTCATTCATATCATTATGAAAGCCATATATTGGCGGGCGCAGTTTATCCATGTTTTTGAATCATTCAACCGATTTTAATTTTCAGACCACAAACCATCAGGCTTATTATATGATACCCAAAAACTAATGTTTGTGGTGCAGCAGGGAAAAAAATGATACTCTATAGTCTCGAGAAATTCCCTCAATTGTTGTGGCCAAGTGCCTAACGATGAACATAAAGAAGCCTAAGCTTCGAATCGAAAAAAAACATTACGCTTTGTCAATATTCAAACTTTGCACAGGTTAATGTTGGATCAACACTCGAGCAATATTCGGCGAACGCAACACACAATGCATAGGACTGTGCGTGATTTTACGTTGGTGAGCAAGACAAATGACCGAATCCATAAGGAAAAAAAAGCTGACTGCTTTTTTAACTTTTAGATTTTAATAATTATCATGCCGTTGTCTCAGAACAAATTAATACACATGTTTTTATGTAGAGTACGGTTGTTATAAATATTTTATGCTTCTTGAAAGGTTATGCAGATACCAAGGTTCTCTAAACGAAATACTACCGCAAAGACCCACGGCGTGCATACGGATTAAAAAAAAAAACAATAGCAACTTAGGAAAAGTATTGCTACCTGAAGCATAAATTCTTCCTATCTAGTTGTAGTCCTACTTAATAATTTTAACAGCTGTCTTGTTTTTACCAAATCAGATGAAATGTGTTGAAAACAATACATTTAATTTAACTAATTTTTAATTATCAATTATTTTAATTAAATAATACGTCAATGTTTAAAACTGCATTCCATTAGGCTTCCCTATAGGAGGAATTAATCGGAATAAATTCCATAAACTACACTGGTAACTTCAGTTTAAACGTATATAATAATGTCAGAATTAGTTGATAACTGGTGGCCGCGGAACCTTTTTAATGACACATGCTTCTCATAGAAATTAATCAAGCATATAGTCATATTGAACATTCTTAATCATGTTGGAAACGATAAAATGTTACTTTTTGTTTAAAAAAATACAATTGTTATATTTCCAGAATTTGTGTTCTAATTTTGTTACATTTTAGTTTATTGCAGATATTTCAAATTTAATAAGTACTAGTCCAATTTCAAAAGGTAAAATTAGTTTTTTGAAAATGTGAATTGAAAAAAAAAAGAATTGATGAAAGATAGGAAAAATCTTTTCAACATTAAAAGTTGCAACAGCAGTTTGTAAGGTTAGACAAGATAAGACAAGATAATATTATATGGTAAACAAACCGCTCTCAACTCATTGGGAAATCTATTGTCCCGTTCATAATACACAGTTATACAACTTGAAAATGTTTATATTAACAGAGCATTTTTTTTCTTTTACATATACGGGAGACATTTACAATTTCAACCCGCAAGGCATGCCTTTTATAAGGAAAAATCATACATCTATACGCGTCTACAAATATGCAATCACGGCGGCTAAGTATGGCAGTTTTGTAGCAATCTGGTGGAGGTTGAAACAAAGTGTGAGTTAAAAAGTGGCGAAGTTCATTGAAGCACAAGAGTAACATTGGTCTCGAAAACTATACTTCTATTCTTCAAAACACATTCACAAAGCAGAAATGCGATGAAATATGAAACAGTTGAAAAGCTAATCTAATGCGGTATAAAATATTTATCGAACAAGCTATACTGGCATTTAGTATAAAAACATAAGCTGATGGGTGGCTAAATTTTTACTCACCAAAGCGGAGAATTGAATAAGGCAACAAAAGGAGGTTCGCAACTGTGTTAGATGGTTCACTTGACACCACAGGTTCTTATGTCACAAAGAAAACTATGATTAATGATGAATGAAATAGGAACCAATTATGTCGTTTACAAATCAACTAACACCGGGCAAAAGATCAAAATGGATAATTTCCAGTATTTTAATTATGTAATTTGATCGTTAGAGAAATCAGCAAGATGATAATTTTAGTTCTTATTTCAAAACCATCTATCTACATTATATATTTAAAGATACATGCTGAACTTGGTGTTGTATTATATACAAATTACTTACGCTGACAATTAACCTCATTTGTATGTTTCTTTACTACATTTTCGATTTCATACATGGTATTGATTATTTTCAGGGGCAGTCTACCGCGTTATAAACATTCTCATTGATACAAAAAATGTTTGCGCCCTTGATGTAGTAAATTTGTAAAAAAATCTACGATTCGTTCTCCATAGTCTTATGGAGACTGTTAAAAATATATCACACATACCTTAAAATTGTATTCAATTTTTAAAATGTACAACGACACCACCACCACCACCACCACCACCACCACCACCACCACTAACAACAACAACAGCAGCAGCAGCAATAACAGTAGCATTCTATATTATATAATTATAGTATTGTCAGTACCGGCAAATTTAGACTAACTATAACCCGTAAATTTTACCAGTGAGCAGTATATTGTAAGCGAACAAGTCCCGAGCATCAACTCTGGGTCCCGTACCCAATATAGCTTTATTGTTGTTGTTAGCTATTAAAAAACAATTCTTTCCCTTTGCCTTAAGGCTTAAACCCACTTATAGAAGTCTTGATAGCTTGTGCTGTGGCGTGCATTGTCTGTGCATGAAAAACATAATCATTTCGCATTAGGTGCATTGAGCCGCGAGCAAAGACGGTAAACTTATTAAAAATTTAATCAAGACAGAAAACGAAGCCCGAAACTGCAATAAAGGGGTTACGATGAACGAAGGGCGTCAAAGTAGTGCTTGCCTCTTTCTGTGTTTAGTACTAAAACAACTTTTTCCGTGGCCTAACTAGCCGTACATAATCTTAAAACACAAGCTGCAATCAATGTTTATCGCGCTTCGCAAAAATCCGGTCTTGTTTCGCGTTGTCGTGAGCACCCAACACTAAGTCTATGGAGTGACGTCACCGTTTCCCTGTTCTTGGCCGCGGGGATACTTCATAATAACATTACCTAGGGCTCTGAGTACAGTATAAATTCATAGTAATTATGAAAACAATTTATTAAATCTCAAATAACATAAAATAAAAAGGTAAATCGTTGAAAGATAATAAAGATAATACAATATTGCATTTGGATAGGTGAGTTGTAAGTTGGTAAAAAAAGAGATATTTAAAGAAATAAATAAAAAATGAAGTTGATGAAAACGACATAAAAAAGAAACTTCAAAAGGAAGCTGATGAAAACCATATTCTAAAAATGACTGAGATGTGCAGATAATTCTGCCTTTGATAGATAGCTAGACAGAGATTATTATTAAATTCACCAAACACAAAAGTTCTTTCACTAAACCATGAAACATTCTCAAAATTCAACAAAAATAATATTATCAGCACGTAAGAAGCACGAACAGTGTAAGTGTATAAAGTTTATAGTAAAAAAAAATGATATAATTTGAAGGCTACAGCAGTTGGAGGTCGGAGTAAAAAACCAGACGTGATTTCCTAAAATATTTTGTTCAAACTGATTTTTTTTTATTATTATTGCTTTACATTAAACCTATTCAAATCAATGGTATATTGCACCTGTCCGGCCATCTATGACTTAAAGAAAAGAATGCAAAACAATAAAGTTATCCAAAGTAAAATTTTCACACTTTTCTGTAAAAGAGTTTTATGGATAAATGCTATATAAAAACCAATTTACTCCAGTTCTCCAAACTTATTAAGGATTGAGGATTGAAATGTATTTATGTGCCATGTGGAAGGGAAGTTTGCCGGATATTCCACAATCTAAACCCCAAAATTGTATTAAGAACTTAAAAAGGAACATTCAGATGGCGGTGTTTTTTGTCCTAGTTCCCAAAGTACATCGCACCCAAACCCACAACTGTGTTTACAGGATTATTTGGTGTAAAACTCAATGAACCAATAGGAAATGGTTGTCACGCCTCATTGGTTGCGGTGATGGACTTTCTCCGGCTTGATCACGACAAGTGGTTTGAGTTTTTTTATTATCACTTTTTAAATGTAGTAGAAATATAGAAGTTCTAGTATTAGTATTAGTAGTAGTAGTAGTAGTAGTAGTAGTAGTAGTAGTAGTAGTAGTAGTAGTAGTAGTAGTAGTAGTAGCAGCAGCAGCAGCAGCAGTAGTAGTAGTAGTAGTAGTAGTAGTAGTAGTAGTAGTAGTAGTAGTAGTAGTAGTAGTAGTAGTAGTAGTAGTAGTAGTAGTAGTAGTAGTAGTAGTAGTTGTAGTAGTAGTAGTAGTAGTAGTAGTAGTAGTAGTAGTAGTAGTAGTAGTAGTAGTAGTAGTAGTAGTAGTAGTAGTAGTAGTAGTAGTAGTAGTAGTAGTAGTAGTAGATGTAGTGGTGAACGGAAATCAAAATTTGTTTCGTTCTAGGCAACACATGAACACTTTAGCCATATTTAGCATGACTTAATATTGTTTTCTGGAAAGTATTCAACATTTTTTAATGGTGGAAAAGACACTGCTAACGCTGCGTTAACTTTCAATTGCCTACATTTTCTTGTGCATTGGTAAAAAAAGTGTCAACAACATTTCTGTATTATTCATATTATATCTTTTGTAGTGGGATTGATGAATGTGATTTATTTCTTCTTTAAAACAAATAGCTTATTTAAAGCTGTATTTGAGTTCCCCTGCAACAAAACGTAGGCTTTCATTGTATCTTGTCCTTTTGACAGTAACATTACAATTTTATAAAAAAATATATTTTTCTCCCGATGTATTATTTCTTAGATACGTTCATCAGATAACATCTCCCAAACACCGTTACAACTATTTCAAGTTTTTTGAAAAACCCTCATTTCTTGTACCTTCACTTAAGTTGTAGAGAATCTATCCCTTGCTTACTCAGCTAGGCTCGAATAGGTCCATGCGGTGAGATCGAGTGCCGGTGGTAGGTGTTATCACCAGACTGAGGTAACACCAATCGAATGTCGGATGTTCGCCTAATTCAGATGAATAGTTCATTAGATCGCACTTTCCGTTCAGTGACCATAAACCATGGGCATTGCCCTCAGTCTTCATGCAACTTATACGGAACACTTTAATGAAATAATATGGGGTTCGTATAATTTTGGAATGAGCTTTAAGCATTGGTAAACTAATCCTGTTGCGAACATGAAGTTATGAAATGAATTATATTAATAGAGATAAAATGTGAGAATTGTAAATCAAAAGAGTGAAAATCTGGTAACACTGGGGGAATCGTCCAGGTTGATGATGGAAGAGAGGAATATAATATTGAATTTCTTAGAGAAGAAGGAGGACATGTAAAAATAAAGCTGGAATGAGAACCAATGGAAATCATTTGATAAAAGAGGAAAATAATAAAAAGATGCCAAAATAGAAAAATAAATAGAACATTTAAATCTAAATTTGTATTAAAACATAAAAAAGTTAAAATTTGTAGTTGAATGTGGAACATATGTTTGTGTTTTTGTGATTGCTGATCGTTTTATATCATTTTTTGTTTATCTATCTATACTGTTATAATATTATATAGTAGGAGTTTTAAGTATAATCGAGCGAATTCTTTAACCTTATAAAGCTCACCATATCCATGTTTTTTTTTTTAGTTTAGCGCTTTTCAATGGGGTGAGAGTATAAAAAATTTACAATTACATGAAAAAAATTGTTATCCCGATCATTTTTACTGTTTCCACCTTGAATGTCCACACACTGTCTTTGCATCAGTATGTATATCTATCAGACTTTAGTCGTGGGACTCATTCATGATATAGCTTTATTGTTAATGGCGGGCGTTGATAAACCAAATATTTCCACCTTGAGTGATTAATTATTGCTTGATAACGAATATTTCCTGAACTAATACATTGTCAATATTGTCTTACCGTTCCTTTATACATGCAGTTATAAATGTAAATCTTTTAAAAGACAATAAATAAAGGTCTCATGTCAATCATAAATTATTTTATTATTCGCCACTGAATGAATACCGCTAGAAAAAAAGACACGCATCATCACTGTGTAGCCCACTGTCTTACTTTTACTAAGAAAAGTGTGATTTGATGTCGTAGATCTATTTTAAACTTCTTGAACTACTAATTTATCAGAGAATGCAAAAACGGTAGCTGAAAACATCATTTTGAAATGTCTATGGAAACTATCGGGTTTTCAAAATGTTATGGGCGAGAGTGTAATAGGCATTTCGTCTGCTTTTCTGAGGTAGCATTTTTCTAAGTTTGAACAAAACGAATCAGCATTTGAAAAAGAAAACACCGTACTTAGGATGCAATGACTAGATAATCGGTGGGAAATTCGATTCTACGTTCAGAGCAAAAGACTATTCTGCCAACAGATTGTATTTGAAAACCTTTTGTTTCGACGTTAGTAGCAATATTATAAATCAATGATAGAGGACGTGGTACTCCAAAATTGGAATATTACGAAATGATGCCGAACTGATATTTATCTTGAGACCAGAGGGTATAATCAAGTTCCCCATTTAGTTAAAAAAGAAGTTCCATAGGTACATATAGCAATAAATCGTCCTTTTTAATAGAATTTAGATTGTGCGCAGGGAGTGGTTTTAGTTGGCTTCATTGATCGAAGAAAATATTCGGATAGGAACCATAATCATTAAATTGAGTAAGGTTCAATTAATTAGAATGTGCACTTTTCAGCTGAGTATAAATTGTCACCAAGGAGTGGTTTAAATTGGCTTCAGTTATTGGAAACAATATTAACCTAACAACCGTCATATCCACAGCACATCAATAAAATGACTAAGGTGTGTTGGCAGTGCTAGCTGTCCCGTTTGAGATTTTTCGCAGAGGTTGAGTTTGATTCCAAGAGGCGATAAGCATCATAAGCTACACTTTACTGATGCAAATTACCGCACGTGCATTTCGGAATACCTCACACGGTAATAGATTAAATTAGATTGTCACTTCAATTTGCCCTGTGCGTGCATTGCATTAAAATAACACGAGAGAGTTTTCTTCTCGTTCTCCTCTGGCGCTATTCGCGTGAGCCATCAATACTGCAGGTGGAGACATTTTTTTCTCATCAATACTTTGTAATGTTATTCAGCATCACGGCCAGGCAGGTCACAAGAGAGCTCCAAGCCGCCCACTCCAGGCACATAACAGCTCTGGTTTCTTTTATTTTCTCCACCTCTTTATAATGTGTTTATGTTAAGAAAATAGTGCAAATGAACTTTTTCCGCGTTACGTCAAATCGTGCATACTCATGTCTTACTTATAATGAATCATCAGCTGACTTCATACTAATTTTTATAAATTTTTGGCTTGGTTGGTTATGGATTTGACTTTTTTATGGAGTTTACATATCAGAATAAGATATTTATTCGAATTTAAAAATACAAATGGATTTCTTAAACAAAAATGATTTTAACGTTATTGGTAATATTGGTTGACTAACTGAGTCATTGACTATTTTTTTATTGAATGATCAATTGAAAGATTAAAAAAACAACAAACAAAAACACCAACAATTGGCACAATCCAGAAGCGGTAGATATAATTCAACGTTTTCTCCAATAAGATAGAAGTCAACCCCTTTCTCATAAGAAAAAAAAAACACGTTATTACCAAATTAATATTTTTATAACGTTTTAAATCGATTGTAATAGAGTGTCTGTAATGTTTCCGATTTTGTATAATAAAATATATTGGTGTGAAGGAAAAAAGAAAGAAGAACTAATTCGAGAGTCTTACAATTAACCTTTTCTTAACAAGAATTTAAAAAAAACCGCATACTTCTTAACTTGGGTTTACCGGAACCAAAAGGTCATAATGTATAAAAGAAAGATGTAATAACAAGTTAAATGTGACTCGCAGGCACGCAATGTAAATACCCATATGCCATTATAGGAAATATAAAGGTGTGGATATTTTTGATGCAAACTGTAAGATAAGGGGATAATGCGAAGAAAGGTGTGAGAGAAAGAGAAAAGAGAGGAAGAGAAAAGAGAGGAGATATACTGATAGAGAGAAACATGGGCATAGAAAGTTACAGAATAAAACGGGACAGAAAAAGACAGTAAGAAAACGAAGAAGGTAGAAAAAGAGAGAGAGGGTGAGAGAGAAAGAAAGCAATAGAGAAAAACAGAAAGGGAGAAGAGAGAGAGCAAGCGAGTGAGAGAGAGAAAGATAGAGCGATGGAGCGAGAGAGAGAAAGAAAGAGAAAGAGAGAAGAAACGAAGAGAGACAGAGAGAAGAGAGAAAGAGAGAGAGAGAGAGAGAGAGAGAGAGAGAGAAAGAGAGAGAGAGTGTGTGAGAGAGAGAAACAGAGAGAGTAAAAGATAAAGACTGCGAGATAAGAAAGAGAGAAAGTGAAAGAGAGTAGAGAGAGAGAGAGAGAGAGGAGAGAGAGTGGAAGAGAGAGAGAAAGTAGGAGAGAGAGAGTAGGAGAGAGAGAGAGAGAGAGAGAGAGAGAGAAAGAGAGAGAAAGAGAGAGACGGTATATTTTTCTCCTTTCTCCGCTATCGAGGCCAGAGCCTGTGAGACTGATGTTGTGGGTGAGGGCATGTTGCGATGCGAGGCAATGGCTAGATCGGACTTGGAGGACGTAGTGACAGCACAAAAAAAATAAGACTGGCGGAAATTACGGAGGGCACTGGGTAGGTGAGGTGATGGGGAGCGGGGCTCGCTCGTGTCTGGGACCGAGAGCCTGGGAGGAACCATCCGAGTTGAGGAATGTCACGCTAACGTGAGTGAAAGCTTACGATGGGATAAAGCAGTTACACCGGTCGTTAGCGGTATTGTTTGTGACAGAGTTAACAGGAACATTGCTTTCGGCAGTTACCGTGTGGATAAAAATTGTGTAGTTTAATGCTTTTTTGTAAAATGTTGAAGTTTAAAGAATATGCACTTTAGAAAGGTTTTTTTATGTGTGTTTAACCGTGTGGATAAAAACTGTGAAGTTGATTATTTATCTTTAAAATTTTGAAGCTTAAATAATATACACTGTGTAGTTTAATACTTTTCTTTAAAATTTCGAAGCTTTAAGAATATACACTTTAAAACAGTTTTCTATAGGTGGTTTAGTAGAGATTCTGTTTATGCTTCACTATAAACCTGTTGCTCTGTTGCACTTGTGCTGTACTATAACGTGGTTATCTTAAACATTTCACATTTTAATATAAAATAGGAGCGTACATATTGCAATCATCATTGATTAACCTCATCAAAAGTGGCAATTATTTAAGTGTATTTCTTGACTTATCTGCAGGTAAGTTGAAAAATTATCATAACAGTATGTGGTCACAAATAAATTGACAACACAGAAATACAACACTACGAAACATATATTCATATTTACATTTATCTTTAAGTTTAATTTGAAATGTTTTACATTATAATGGATTTTCTAATAGATGTGATAAATGCGTCTCACAAAAGAAACATTGAAAATTGATTTATATCATTACTTGTCACAGCATGCTTGCTGTTGTGACGATCAGTTACTATTTCCATCTTTGTCAATACCGAGCAATGTCATAAAGTGGCGTGACACAATGTCACGTTGACAATGAGAGTCACGGACGCATCCATGCATGTGGAAATTCCCGCTTTGCTGTGCGTAAACACGAGGAATAACGGATATTAGTAATATAGATTAATACATTTATGAGTGTATAGAGGACTAGGATAAAATACAACTAGGCTGAGGAGAAATGTGATGAAGTGCAGATAACGACGAAAAGAGCAATAGCTACAGGGAGGGATCTTCTTATAGAAACACATAAACAAATAGATGTACATTTTAAAAGGAGAAGAAGCTTAAAGATGCAGAGTAGGGGGGATATATTTGTAAGGCAGATGGAAAGAGCGTGGGGGCTTTTGAGTTGGAGTAACGACCCTTGATGCAAAAATTTAAGGTTCGAATCCTGCTTGAATCGGCTTTTTTCTTAGTGTATATGTCTAATTACTAATTATACTAAATGATTATATATAATGTGACCAAATCCCGCATATCTGGCTCTTGCCACTCGGCTATTTGAGACCTATGGACGTAAAAAAAAAAAAAAACAACAACAAAAAAGCAGATGCTCGAGTTTAGAGGTCAATGGAACAGATACGATAGCTAGCTTTATCCTTATCCAAGATAATAATGTATATGTGGAATAGAATTACCATGAAAACTGTAGGGAAAAGTTCATATGGTTTTACACGGCCCTTCTTCATCCATAAGAAGCACTCCCTCATTGAAAAGTCCCTGGTGGGGAGGAAGAAAACAGTGAACAAAGAGCCGATATTTGTATGGACTTTTTGTGTCCCCTATGAACCACTCAATCACTGTTGGCTTTCTGTGTTAATGAGAGGAAGATAGACAGTTAATTAATTAATTATGGTGATCTGTTTAATCTAAGAGAGGTGCGAATACACCCAGAGCGATACAACGAGAATGAAGTGGAGAAAAGATAGATGGGCATAAAGACAGATAAAAAATATATATAAAGATAAATAGATAGAAAAATAGATTGTTATAGATAGAAAAAGAGGGTGGTCAAACTAATTAATGGATTAAGCACAAAAATCCAAAGGACTGCGATTTATCGCCCTCCCCGAAGCAATGGTAGACAAGGCAAGTAAAGAAGAGGGGAGAAGAAGAGAGATAGATAGGTTGATATATAGATATATAGATAGAACAGTAGGAAGAGGGACAAAGAAAGATAGTGAGTAAGAGATAGAGAGCGAGAGAGAAAGAGAGAGAGAGAAAATAAGTAATAAAAAAGACAGACAGGATTATGCTGGGCAACACAATTATATAAAACAAGAGAAAACGGGTTTTAGATTAAAAAAAAAAAAAAAGAATCATTGATTTTTCTTTTAAACTAAAGGCTCATGTTCACCCATAAAAAGCACTACCTTATAGAAAAGCACCCAGGTGGGAAGATATAATACCAGTGAACAAAGATCCGATATTTGTATAGACTGTCAGTGTCGACTCTGAACCACTCGATCACTGCTGGCTTCCTACATTAATGCGAAGAAGATAGACAGTTAATTAATTATGGTGATCTGTTCTGAGAGAGGTGCGAATACACCCAGAGCGATACAACGAGAATGAAGTGGAAAAAAGATAGATGGGCATAAAGACAGATAAAAATAGATATAAAGATAAATAGATAGAAAAATAGATTGTTATAGATATAAAAAGAGGGTGGTCATACTAATTAATGGATTAAGCACAAAAATCCAAAGGACTGCGATTTATCGCCCTCCCCAAAGCAATGGTAGACAAGGCGAGTAAAAAAGAGGGGAGAAGAAGAGAGATAGATAGTTAGATATATAGATATATAGATAGAACAGTAGGAAGAGGGACAAAGAAAGATAGTGAGTAAGAGATAGATAGATAGAGAGAGAGAGAGGGAGAGAGAGAGAGAGAGAGAGAGAGAGAGAGAGAGAGAGAGAGAAGAGAGAGAAAGAGAGAGAGAGAGAAAATAAGTAATAAAAAAGACAGACAGGATTATGCTGGGCAACACAATTATATAAAACAAGAGAAAACGGGTTTCAGATTATCAAAAAAAAAAAAAGTTTAAAAAAAAAAACTAAATTGATTATTTCAAGGCTCTTCTTCACACATGAAAAGCACTACCTTATAGAAAAGCACCCAGGTGGGAAGATATAATACCAGTGAACAAAGATCCGATACAGTAGTTGTATAGACTGTCAGGGTCAACTCTGAACCACTCGATCACTGTTGGCTTCCTACATTAATGCGAAGAAGATAGATTGCTATCTAACTGAAGTGACCTGCTTAATATAGGAAGGATGAAAATGCGCACACATAAAGAGAGAAATAGTTGTAGGTGAGTTGGTTTAACGCCCAACATTAGCACTATACAGGCTATAATGTAGAAGGGACCCAAGACTGACGTCTGACAATTTTATGACACACACGAGGCAGTGACTCCTGTGTCAGCCGGCCACATTAATTAAACACCGACCCAACCAGTAGTTGGCGAAATCGCCAGGCTTCGAACCACAGACGTCCTTCTTCAGAAGCTGAGTTTCTACCCCAGAGGCACCCCCCCCCCCTTTTCCCAATAACGAGAGAAAGAAGTGGAGATTGTTGCTGGGCATGTTGATAGATGGGCGTACGTGTGTAGATACAGATAAATTGAAAGATAAATGGACATAGAGATGGTTAGAGAGATAGAGAGGGAGATCACACTAATTGATATATTGAACATGAAAATTCAACCTACTGCAGTTCATCCCCCCTCCCCTCTCTATTGAAAGAGAGAGAGAGAGAGAGAGAGAGAGAGGAGAGAGAGAGAAGGGAAAGAGAGTAATAAGGAGAGAGAAGGAAAGAGATGTAAAGTTGTCATTAACTGAACATGACGCTTTTGCATACATAAAACAGAACACATGAACCTTTATTCGTCCTTCAAGGGGAAACTCAAGTAAACACTCTTCATAGAACAGACGAAATTTAAAAGTTAAAAACGATAAGAAAATAAAAGAATAACATTTTACATACCATATAAATTATAAATTGTATATAATTTTTATAATTTATCGAGTTACTGACTGTTTGTATTATAAGAAAAAACCTGATGTTTTGTAAACTTCATAAATATTATTATTACACGCATAAACATTAATGAGTAAATGTAAACATAGGTACAATTAAATAAAAGTATTATTCTCAAGTATAATTAAGAATTGCGTTAAAAGGGTTTCTATGTTATAAGTAATCATTTTCTAATTTTAAAAAAGTCCAGTTTGAAAGATATAGATGGGGGCAAAAATGAATTTCTATATCCTTTGTTTCAATCCCTCGGCATCCTAAATCTTCCACTCTGTAAACGTTTACTATCGAATTCACCATAGAGAGGATGTGTGTCCTCAAGTATCTGTCTTGTCATGTTCTCGGTGCTTTACCATTATTAAATATATTTTGCGATCACTTTATTTCTTTTTAGAAAAGGAAAATAGGGCCACCATGTTTTGTACCAGTTCGATATTAAATATCGATGGCCGTATTAAAAAAAATGTCTATATGATTTTCAATGAAAGGAAAGAAAAACAAACAAAGAAGAAAAAAAAAACTTATCATCATTATCAGGAATGACTCTAGTGCAAAGGAGACTATGGGTATCCTATTATTTAAAAATAAATAAAGAGTTGAGTGGAGTTGGTTTATCGTCTAACGACAGCACTATATGGGCTATATTGTGGACAGGGCAGTCACATTAAACTAACACCGGCCCACTAGTAGGGGTGAACTCGCTAGGGCTCGAACCACAGACATCCAGTGTCGGAAGCCGATTTTCTACCCCAGGGCTACCGCGTCCCCCCGAAAAAAGATACTTATTGTATTTATTACAAGAATTCCAAAAACTACTGTTAGAATCACCAAAAAAAAAAAAAAAAATTCTAGTTAGTTTTTGGTTTTCTCTGTTTAAAAACTTAAAAGATCAAGAGTTTTTTGTTTTCTTCTTATCTTCCGACAATGTGAAGATTCCAAGTTCATTTTAGTTCTGGGACGGTCGCGCTCCCTAGTTATGTCTAGATTTTCTGTCCGACGGGACGAAATGGCTTAAGTGGTACAACGTCGGTCTCCAGATCGGGAGGCTCGTGGTTCGATTCCTCGGATTGGTCAAAACTGTATTTGTCCAATTTCGACCCCTACGGATCAGTGTCAGTATAATATGACTGTATGAAGCAGGAATTCAGGTCTCCTTTTGCAGCAGACAAAAAATTATCAGGCGCTAGTTTTGGGTCCGTCCACAGTTTAGCTTAAAAAGTGCTGACGTTTAACGCTTGAAAAGAAAAACTAATCGAAAAAAAGCAAAAAAAAACAAAAACAAAGGCTGCTGGAAAAACACTAGCACAGCTGCCATTGTAAACGCCCTCTAATTAGTGATGATACGGTTGCTTTCTGGGTTTTTTTTCTTCGCGAATCGAGTGAAAATTTAAAAACATTGCCTCAAGTAGGTTTCCACGATGAAAAAAAAAGATGGATATCTCAAAGATTTTTTAACTATAAGGGAACCTAGGAGAAATGTTATAGGCCCTTTGTTCATAAATTTCTATTGACGAAAAACCTCGAAATAAGACGGGATCTATCCTAAAACTCTTAATAGGTTTCGAATGTTAGTGCAACACTGAAAAGCTATTACCCACTGCTTAACTTTTTTCTCTTTGTTTATTTATTTAAAAGAAAATAGCAGAAAAATCACTAAAGAAATCTATTCAATCTTTTTTTTCCAGTTTGAAGATTTCAAGTTAATTTTAATTCTAATTTACTTTGGGATTTTATGTTTTTTAGATACTCGAAAAGATCAATTAGTTAACCCTTTTTGGTTCTCAGGTGGTCGTGTATGGGCTTAGGGGAATATCCAAGGTAAAGTCTGTTGAAACCTTAGGTCTAGAACTACTTCTCTCTAGTTATTTCTTGTCCTGTGTAGTCCCGCTTAGTCCCTGTGTGTCTTGTCTTGTCCAGTCTTGTCCTTTCTTGTCTTTTTTAGTCCTTTGGTCATCAGGTGGTCGCGTTTAGCCTTAAGGGAATACCCAAAGTAAAGTCTCTTGAACCCTCAGGTATAGACCTACTTTTGTCTAGTCATTTCTTGCCCTGTGTGATCCTGCCTAGTCCTTACTAGTCCTGTCTTGCCTTGTCTAGTCCTTGTTCCTGTTTAGTCCAGTTTAGACCTTTCTAACCCTGTGTAGTTCTACCTAGTTCTGTCTAGTCCCTACTAGTCCTTACTAGTTCTTGTCTTGTACTGTCCTGTCTTGTCTAACCCTTAATGATCCTGTCTAGTCCTGCTTAGTCCTGTCTTGTCTTGTCTTGTCTTTTCTACCACTGGATAAACCTGTCTAGTTCTGCATAGCCCTGTCTAGCGTTGTCTAGTCTTGTCTAGTCTTTTCTAGTTATGTCTTGTAATGTCTAATCCTATTTAGTCCTGCCTGGTTTCTACTAGAACTGTCTAGTTATGTCTAGCCATTTGAATTCCTGTCTAGTCTTGCTGTTTAGTCTTATCTAGTTCCATCTAGTCTTGTCTACTCCAGTCGAGCTCTGCTGTCTAGTCTTGTCCAGTCATGTCTAATCCTCTCCAGTCCTGTGTAACCTGGCTGGTCCTGTATGGTGCTGACTAGTCTTATCTGGATCCATCATCCTACGGGAAACAGTCTTGAAGCTCCTGTCGGAAACGTACGTTCAGCTGCTTCGTCTTCTGGTGTTTGTTCATGAAACGAGAAAAAATAAACAGATAAGAAGAGAAATAAAAAAAATCGTTTTTTTATAAGTTAATTTTCTAATGTACCTAATGTGTGGTCTATCTCTTAAATTATCGTGAAGATTTTTTAACTTTCGAAGTCTCATTATGCTTTTGCGCATGTTATAAAAGTAACGCATTTTATACGTTAAAATTTGTGCCATCGTTGCATAATAATTATCTGAAATCTATTCCCCTTTAGACAGTTTTATCTGGTTTAAAAATTGTTGTAGCATTCTAGAAATACGAAACAAATTCTAAAAAAAAAGTTTGTAATTAACAAGTTTATAACGGTTTGGGTTTAATACTGAATGCATTCAAAATTGAATGAGTCCAATATTCTTTTTCAAATGTTATAAACATCAATATCGAATACAACCGAGATAACGAGTATTCTCAAATAGATTTATTTTGTGACATTTTCGATTACGATGATAATGCCTTGACAGAATCATAAAATATTGCACATCTTTTCTCTAATAAAAAGGCATATTTGTTGTGTATATTGTAATGGAGTCCTAAAAAATTAATTCTACTTCCTTGTTTTTTGCCCGTATGTTTTTCCTAGCTTATTTCCTTCTTGCAGACATGATGGAGAGGGATGCTCAATCATTTCATTTGTAATATAGAGTGATTTTGCTAATAATGTCCCTGTATGCTGTGATTTAAGAGAGGCGTCGTGGATGAGTGGGGTGCAGGAAGGAGGGTGGGTGTCGGGTTGACAAAGAAACGGTGATAGGAAAAACTACCATGCTGTTCATCTAATTTGGTCATATATTAGTTTTCCTGTCATTTTATATTGATCCGATTTGAATGACTGCTGAAAAGTACATCTGTGTAATTTATACTGTCTGGCTCTGACTGATTCTAGACAATGATAAAAGCCCACAAAATACCCAAGCCAAAAATGTCTGCTTTTGGATCCATAAACGGGAATATACATGAAATTAAATTGACCAATATGACATTTAAAATTATGGATAACAGAAAATGATGCCTTTTCCAATCAACGAGTTTTTAACACATGGTTTTAAATGGTGTATGTACTTAGCTATAAGTATAATATTTTTCTGTAATATACGCTGGCTTAAGCCGTGGTGAACTCTGTTCCTGTTCAGGAGCTTCCTTGTTCGATTAAACGATCGGGCAACTTGTCTATGTGTGTATTTGACTTATTTTGTTCCCTGGATGATTAGTTCGTGTGAATGCGATGTGAGTGGCTAAAACAGAAATCCTAACATCCACAGTCTCTGTATGGCAGCCATTATTCTTGGGAGCGAACTTTGACATAGTGTAGTATGCGGTTAAGACACTAAGAAAATAATTAACTTCTTCTGCTAGTATAGGCACAGCAATCATTTTCAAATTTGCCGTACGCGTTTCTCTACGAGTTTCATCACCGGTGGAAAAAAACTGAATCTGCTTGCTGTCATCATTCTCAAAGTTGTAGACGTGCTATTCCATTGGCGTAGATTTGCAATGAATTGCTTTTGGCAAACTATTAATACTCCTTTGGCTTTAATAAAATAGTATAAAGATTTTTCATGCCGAAGTGTCCATCATAAATCAGAGCGTTTGCGCTGTAACGATTTTCCGTGCTGCAGTAATGATAAAATAATGGATTCCATGGCAAAAGATCTGAGGTTAAAGCTTCAGTTCCCTATGCAGGCGCTCCCCGCTGTAGAGGCCGCGATTTTTCATTACTGTTTAAGTCTTCGGTAGTATAATGTACCAGGTACCCTGCCCTGTACCCCAGTACAACATGATTGCTCTTCAGACCCAGGGGATGTTAAGCGAGGAGACAGCTTCGCTTTCTTCGCGTAAAGAGTACATTAACAACATAAAACTAGCCTCCTTGCTGTTATCGCCAGGCTTCTAGACACGCTCTTACTTTAATTTTGTTTAACATTTTTGTGTGTGGATAAAACGGCATTATCTTTTGGCTTTGAATAAAAGAACATGTACACATCATTTAATTGATCAAAATAAAGAGAATACAGAGGTGCTTTAGCGTTGTCAATAATGAGGATCCATATTGGCCAGAAATTCCGAGGTACAGTAATGATACATTGGTGGAGGTTCTGGGTTTTAAACGTCTGTCTTTGGCCTGGAGGGTAAGAGGTTCGAATCCCGTTGAAGTCACATTGCTTCTACTGGTGGGATCAGTGTCTGTATGGTTTGATCATTCAAGTCCCAGGTATTCCGCTTTTTAAAGATGTTAAACGAGGAGAAAGGTTCCTTTTGTGGTGGCAAGTGCTCAAGGCTTTAAAAAATTGGTGAGAAAAATGTGTATGTGTGTGTGTGTGTGTAAGTGTGTTGGGAAAGGGGGAGGGAGGGGACAGTCCTAGCAGAACTCGTGAAATATAATATAGATAATTATATTTAAAACCAACGAATGCTCTTTTCAACCCATTTATCCAATCCCTTAAAAATCCAAGATACATCCTTTCATACTCTTCATTTTTTTTTAAGTTAAGAATTCAGTATGTCTATTTTAAAGACAATTATTACCTTAGCGACAGCGGTGTTTTATAATGTGTGCGAACTTAGCACGAACATGAGATACATTTCTCCCAAAACGGTATCTGAATTCATGTGAAACGAAAACTACTGCTTGTTTGTCTTCATATCACTCATTAAATGTATGTATACACTTGAAATTTTATTGCAGTTCAAGAATTATTTCGAAAAAACAAATAATGTTAGCATTTGATTAATTGATTAAAAATTTGGTATGTCTCATTTATTTCAAAACGTGCTTCATTTGATAACTGAAACTTTTACGATATGTTTATTTCTTTATCTGATTTCTTCGTCGTTTACACCTAAATGATAATTATTATTTTAGTAATAAAATTTAACTCTGATAAACATACACATGGATGTTTTAAGCTATTGTATATACCCTTTACTCTTAAACAACATTTATATGCACATTTTTTTACGCTTTTAGCACTCAGAGAGATAAAGGATTACCGTTTCTCTTGGTATTATGTCTTAACTGGGACATAATGGGCTTAATAAAGCCATTACTGTGCTGGCGTGCCGTTAAAACTAAATTAACTCACCCACCACTCTCTCTCCATCTTTGTCTCTCTTTCTCTGCCTTTCTCTCTGTCTCTCTGTATCTGTCTCTCTCTCTCTCTCTCTCTCTCTCTCTCTCTCTCTCTCACAAACACACTCTCTCTGTCTTATTTTGAGGATCTTCTTATCCTCGTACACTTACTAGCTATCTATTAACCTCTCTCACACATTTAAACACACACTCGCATGGGAAAATCTCATTCTTAGTTGTCACTTTTTCAACGTGTCTTTTTTTCGCAATATACGATAATACTTTATTATCTACGAAACACTTGACTTAAAATAAAAGTTCCATTACATAGGATTAACGTTAATTCTAATTGGTCCTACATGTGAAATTTTGTCTTACGTTTTCTGCACAGCAAAAAAATCTGAGCAAAACAAAAGACTGATTCAACTCAGAAATTAAGAGGCTATTGTTTTTAACTCGTTTGTTATAGTAGAAACTGTTCTTTATTTTCCATTGTTGATATATGGCTTTTTGTATTGCATCCGTATTCTGTATACTCAAACATGAAAAGGGTCGAGGGTACTTTTCATCGACGTGTCCAAGAGCTTAGGCTTGTGACCTGGACATGGTCACTATTAACGTAACTGTACATAGTAACATAGCTCTGCAACAACGTTGAATCAATACGGGGAGTCAACAACCCTACAACTCTAACAAGGCGGTAGGTTATTACCAAAGAGTGTGAAAAAATGACAGGTTTCTCTAGGAGGATTTTGGGATATTAGTGGATTTTACGTATGTGGATTGGAATAATTAAGGCTGTGGCTTCCTTCTTCATGGGGGCACAGTGGTCCTGGGGTAGAACATCGGCTTCCGATGCAAAAGGTCCGGGTTCGAGCCCTGGCGATTGCGCTCCCTACTGGTTGGGTCGGTGTCAGCTTAATGTGACCAGCTGTCTCGTGTGTGGCAGCACATACAATTGTCAGACGTCAGTCTTGGGGTCCGTCCACATTATAGCCTATTTGGACATTAAACCAACCCAACCAACCAACCATCCTTCTTCTAACCCAAGTCTGGGGATTACCCAATCGCCTTAATTAGAACACAGGATGATAGTGAGCATGCGTCACGCTTGCTCCTCGCATCAATAGCGTTGAGATCTCTTATTGTGAAATAGTATCAGTAATAATAAAGTCAATGTTATTACCATTGATGGTAGACTGCGTGACGTTACATACAAGAGGCAGTGACGCCTAAAAGAGCCCTGTTTGATCGTTAGTTGGAGTACATTATTGAGTTTTAATCCTTGGCTGTCCTAAGAGATATTTAGATACAGAGCTTGGTAAATGTAGTCACTTTTCGGTGGGCATCTAGAAAGCGTGTAAAATAGATCGAGAGGCATAATTATAGAGATAAAGAGAGAGAGAGAGAGAGAGAGAGAGAGAGAGAGAGAGAGAGAGAGAGAGAAGTACAAAGTTAGAGAGAGAGCGAAAAAATGTTCCTAATTCAGAGACTCTTCCATTGTTTATGTGTGCTATTAAGACATAAGGAATGCATTAAATCTGTATGTTGTGGAAAAGCATAACAATTTACATAATTATTTCAGTGTACATTTCAGTCGAATGTTCAACAAGTCATATTTGTTCTTAACTGTTAATAAAATTAGTTAAGAATAAATCAGTTGTCTTATATAAAAGAATTAGATGATAAATGTTATGTAATAAAATACTTTTACTCATAAAGATAAGATTAAAACGGAAGGAATCTTGACTTTTCATTAGCTTTGAAAGAAAAGAAATAAACTTTTAGCTCAAAGGCACGGCTGATTTTAACAAAACTTATTATTCCCATTACATCTGGTTTTTTGAATTTAGCCTGAGGGATTGAAAACATAAAATAAAAATGATTTTTTTTTCAGGAGTGTAATTCGCTTTTACTACCAACTCTAAAGTTACATAAAAGAAGATCAATGTTTTTGTAACATACCTAAACCGTATGTTAATTATTTTAAAAGTACAATGGCATCCTTAAAAGACAAACAAAGAGAACAACAAAGAGATAAACAACATGAAGGAAAAGGAACAAAGTATATTTAAAATCTATGCAGATCCATTAAAGGAGAAGAAGAAATAAAACTGCAAATAGCAAAAGAAAAGGGAACACAAAGAGAATGCAAAAATTACCTTAGACGTTATTCATGAGATCAGTAAGGGTAAAATTTGGTAATTACGAAACACAAGCACTGCTAACCAAACTTAATCCGTGGTTCAAGCACTGGCGATTTCTCTCCCTACTGGCTGGGTCGGTGTCAGTTTAATGTGAGCGGCTGTGGTAGAAGTCATGGTATCCCCGCCATGTCTCGAGTGTGGCATAACATAAAATTGCCAGACGTCTGTCTTGGTTAAAAAAAAACATAATTCACAGTATAGTCCATAATAATGCAATTATAGTGCTGACGTTGCACGTTAAACCAAGTCAACTACAACTACGACTAATATCATCAGCAATATTAATGAAAAATAATCACATTCGTTTTAAATCCTTAAAACTATTATCTTTTACCTTCTAGTTTGAAGATGTTTCAGTTGAAAAAAAAAACAAGATACCAAAAACCAAATAAGTTGAAATTTATTCAAATCACCTTTTTTAAAGTTCATTATTATTCAGCGAAAAGGAAGACACATTTCTTTTTTTAAAGGAAAAAAAAAACAACCAATGCTTCATTCACTTCGAGATTTGCCCCTTGGCAAAAGACAAGATCTTTGAGGATGGTTCTAATTTCCGATCTGCCTGGTGACGCTACTGGTTCTGAGATCACCTTCTTTAATACGAGTCTAATACTGTCGGGCGCAGCTTTACAATGTCTTTGCTTTCTTTCTAAAATTAAAAAAAAGTTTTATAACACTGATTTACTAGGAGCAGCTGTCGTTTAATCTTTCGCTCTTTTCCCCCCTCGCTCTCTCTCTCTCTCTCTCTCTCTCTCTCTCTCTCTCTCTCTTTCTCTCTCTCTCTCCGCACCTCTTGGACAAAGTGAATCGCGGTTCGAGTCTTTCTGTGTTATGTTGCTTTTTGCCGATGTGTTTAGGGAATAATTATGCGTATTATTTGTTGTTTAAAAAAATCTTACTTTATCCATTTAATATCATTAATCATGTCTCCTGGTTTCTCCTTTCTCTCTCTCTCTCTCTCTCTCTCTCTCTCTCTCTCTCTCTCTCTCTCTCTCTCTCTCTCTCTCTCTCTCTCTCTCTCTCTCTCTCTTTCTTTGTCTTTGTCCATGTATATCTATTTTCAAGTTTTCTGTCACTGCCTGTCTATCTTATTCTGTCTCTCTCTGCCTCTTGCCCTCCCTCCTTATCCTCTTGTGTCTTACATCTTTACTTTTTTTCTGAAACGATAACGTATGGTGATTATCCACTTTGTTACTTGTTTAAAAAAAATCTTACTCAACCTTTCGCTCCTATATTGATGTTAGAATAATCTGACCGGCTGAGCAAGGGCTCCTGAAATGACTGTATGGTCATATTGTGGCAGCACGTGAAAATAATGAGACATTAGTCTTTGAACTCGTCCACACTATACCCTTGCTGTTGATGTTAGACGTAAAGCAACCTTTGCTCGTATAAAAAAACATTTCCTGCCCCCAATTTTAGCTTTTGCGTCTCTATTCGGTATTGCTCAACCCCCGTGGTAAAGTGTGAACAGGCGCTGCATGCAAATGAATCCTCATTCAGATCCTTTGATCTTGTTTTGACCTATTGATTTTATCGATCTTGAGATGAAGTCTAACTGGGAGAAAACCTGTTGACATTTCCTCTTGATCTTGGATAGAACGGCGTACGTGGCATTCGTTTGCCTCAGTTGACTTGGTGTGAATACCATGAAAACAATGTTATTGTATGTTTCTACAGGTTAAGTTGCACCTGCAAAAATCACTGTCTCAATACGTGCTATGAAGTTATTTTCGTTCCAATCGTTTAATTGTAGTCATGAAAAGCAGTTATTCCTCGGAAATGCGAGAAAAATAGGCGGGTTGCCTACACGATTGAATTAATAATTTAATTTGTTTGAATCATAGCCTTCCTAACTCTGTCTCTTCAGCAAGAGAATGCAACAAACTACAATAATACTACTTACACTATACAAAAAGCTCAACCCACTCTTGTCTGAACGATTTTAAAAGCAAGGTTATACGAAAACACTGTTTCAAGTCTACAGAATAAAATATCTATGATCTATTTACCTACCCAGTCTTTGTGTTTTTTGTTTCTTGTCAAATATATTTTCTGTTGTTTTTATCATACTTTTTATTTTTTGTTTTCCAAGAAGATATAGAATTTAACTCTATTTGGCCTGGCTCACAATAATGTCGGATTATTTAAAAATATAAAAAATTGTAATTTATGAAGTAAAAGAAGTAAAAGAACAGTTATTATTTTTAGTAACGTTTATTATATTTCTTTGGGATACCTTTTACCAAGAATTACTGTTTATTGGCTTTTTAAAAATTCAGTTACATGACATAATACAGAAGAAACAAACTAAGGTGAGATTGCAGATATATGATGCATTTTTTTAAAGTCTGGGAGAAAACAAAACATCTGCAAAGATTAGCCTAGTTATATTGTGCGATGCAAATAACAAACCTTCGAACTATTAATATAGACATGATAAAATGCTTCTTCAATAATTTTCAGATTCAATTTGGTGGTGGAATAAGGTTAAACTTGTGTTTTCATGAATGTCTTTAAGTGTGGACGCATTGTTGACCTTTGGCGTGTAATCTGTTCATCACAAATCAAGAAAAGCTTCCCACATTTTCAATAATATCTCCAAGAACCAAACCATAATGATATTTCCAAATGAGAATCAAAGCAGACTAAGCGATTTTCATTACTGCCTGTCTGTTTATTTTATAAAATTTAGTTAGTATATAGGCGTTATATGTTTCTCTTACATAAAAATGAGAGTTCAATTTATTTGTAGAGATCGCCGTATAGGATCCTCCAGGGGAATATAGGAGACGTTAAACCAAGAGAGAGCGGGAGATAACTATCTCCCTCGATCTCCAGAGAATTTATACAGCTATCAATTTAATTAGTAAATCGAACGTTCTCTAAATTAATTTTCGATAATCTCAAGGTTTGATTTTCTCATTAAAAAAAAGTTATCTTTAAATAACAATATGTTCTTTTAAAGGGGCTAGCCGTCGTTGTAAATAACGCCACCACAGAAAGTAATTGTTTCTGTAAATTTAAAATAACGTATTGTGTGAGTTTGTTGTCTTTAATAGTATTAAAATGAGGTATTAAAAAACGTCCATATTTGCACCACCTCTAAATTTAACACAACGATTGACTAAGAGTACATCTGAAATTCTATGACCATTAAGACGGAGGCGCTACAGTCTACAATTCCTCAAGTATAAGATAGAGAGCCAATAATTGAACAACCGACACTTAGGTGTCCTTGTCTAAAAGTACACCCGTTCCTAATCTTATCGCTGGATGTTCGAGCTATAACAGCGTTAGACTTAATAGTCACTATTACTAGTGAGTAGATGTGTAATTATGTGGCTCTCTGAGCCCTTCTAACCCTTTACATCATTGAGTTTATATAATTAACTTTGTGGTCTAACTGGTCTTGAAACGTATTTTTCACTATTCTCATCCCGTTGGATTTGTTTACATAAGAGGGTAATACATAATAGCATGTTTATACAGCCTTGGTAGTTGTAAAAGTATTATACACATTTGAGATGCTACTCCCATAAACTTAATATAGACAATACCATTTGTAATAATATTAGTAATAATTATAATAATAATAATAATAACAATAATAATAATAATAATAATAATAATAATAATAATAATAATAATAATAATAATAATAATAATAATAATAATAATAATAGTAGTAGTA
>RQTK01000008.1:1429399-1511119 GCA_003991915.1 Elysia chlorotica
GTAGTAGTAGTAGTAGTAGTAGTAGTAGTAGTAGTAGTAGTAGTAGTAGTAGTAGTAGTAGTAGTAGTAGTAGTAGTAGTAGTAGTAATAGTAGTAGTATAATTATAATGATTTCATATAAGGGTAAAAAATAACAATAACAACAAAAAACACCAGCAACCGTTAACAAATAATAACATTGCATAATGTGTTTTGTTTTGCGCATAGTCATCAGTGTTAGGTCGTGATCTACGCACTCTTCACGATTATATATGAAAAAAACAAATTACAAATACTTCTAGGTATCTGCTAACTATCTTTTTTCAAATTTTTGTATTTCTTTAAGATGACAAATGGATTAGATAAAAATGACTTTATAATTGTATTTTCATGAAATAGAGATCGACATACACATTTAAATTACAAATAATGAATACATATTAAACAAGAAATACAGATGCACATTAATTAATAATTCATAAAACAAAAGACATTAAAATGTGTCACTTATGTCTAAAATTTATAAACAAATCACACGCTATTTTTAACTACATATAGAATGAGAGTTTACTATGTAAATAGATTTCAGATAATTATGCAAATGCAATTAATTTTAAAAAAAAATAAACATAAACATTATAAAATGAATTGGTGACAATATTGCTCTTGTCCTTAAGTAAATTATTTTGAAAAGATATATACATGCATAACATGCATACATGTCTATATTTATCACACAAATACACAAGCCCAAATATAGCATTGCATAAAATGAAAACAGACAAGAAATTAAATTTACGACTTTACAAAAACGTGTCTAATTAGAACCATCCAAATATGTTTTTACCTAAAATATGATTATAATATTGCACAAATTCATCAAAAGATATTCATTAATGTTGAAAGATGTGAGTTCCCTTAAGAAGTACATCCTTGGGATTACGTTGTTAACAAATACATCTGTATCATATTTCTATGTGGGTTTATTGTCTAGAACAATTCCATGGTATTTTTACACGTTCAACTTCTTGTCCGTTATTATTATATTTTACAGAATATTATCTTGTTTACGAAAACCAATAAACATTCCTTAGTTTTACTAATATTCCAGACCATTTGGTTTGTGTCACACCAATTTACGGAATATTTTATTTTTTCTTTATAGTTCAGATCTTGACCATTTTATTATCACTCCTCTTAGTGGCGTATCATCTACTTATTTTGTCAAAAACACAATGTTTATGTTCAGATCTACAGTCTGATGAATATATATATATATATATATATATATAACAAATAAACGGGTATAAGACTGTTCCCTGATAGTGGGTCACAGTATTTGTTTTAATTTAGCTAAATGTTTATTTGGGGCAAAGTCTTACAAACTATGGTCTAGAAGTAAGATAGTCCAATATCCGGAAAATAGGAGATGGATAAAAATTCATGTTCATATGTTTGTAACATAATACATGTTGGTTGTTTTTTATGAAGGCACTGGAAAAATCATATGTCTTTGGTCTAATAAACGCGCCTGGTCTATGTGGGCATAAATGTTATTGAGAACACATAAAATGACGCCATCTGCACATTTTTTTCTCTTGATAGGCATATTGACACGGGTCGAAAAAATCACAAACGAGTTTAGCGATCTGTGACATGTTACATATTTCAAAGACTTCTATAACGCAAGATGTTAATGCAACAGGTCAGATCATTTATATTCTTGAGGTTGTTTTTTAGACACTGGAATAATACACGTTGTTTTCCATACTTCTCTGTCTTTCTCATAGACTCTCTCTTTTTCTATCTCTCTTTTTTTCTTTATGACTCATCGTCTATCTCAACTACTCAATCTTTCACACTGTTTCTCTGTCTCTGTTTCTGTCTCTGTCTATCTGTATCTGTCTCTCTCTCTTTCTCTCTATCTCTTTCTCTCTCTCTCTCTCTCTTTCTCTGTGTCTCGTCTTGTCTTTCTCTGTCTCCCTGTGTCATTTCCCCTCTTCCATTCTCTCTTTTTAAATCGAGCATAATAAAGGTTTTAAATCGAGCATAATAAAGGCCTTTTTTCAAGTGCCTGGCTCGAGAATCTGTGGAAGTCAAAGTGGAGTGTCGAGTCAGCCTCTCACCCTTTTAGCCGTGAATGTATAACACAAAGCTGCTCCTGCAATCACAAGCTGATTAGAGGACCTGGGAGGAGATGGAAAGTGGCTTGGGGCAGTTGGGAGAAAGGAGAGAAAGAGAGAGAGAGAGAGAGAGAGAGAGAGAGAGAGAGAGAGAGAGAGAGAGAGAGAGAGAGAGAGAGAGTTATAGAGTATTAAACAGCCAGAGACATACGCATACACGCAGAGCGCATACAAAAATTAGAGAGACACAGAGAGAGAGAAACAGAAAGAGAGAAAGAAAGAGAAAGAGAGAGAGTTAAATAGAGAAACATAACAAATATCGCGCACAATAATACCGACAGACTGACGTCAGGCTTTTTTACTTCCTTGGTTATCCCAATTATCCCATAATTTATTGTTTAACACCTCAGAAATGTTTTGAAAGCTCTTTTACGACAACGGAACACCGTAGTATATAATATAGGAATACTCAGAACTTTTCCGGTACAAATTATATTACTGACTTCAAACATACCAGTTCATAAAAAAATAAAAATAAATAAACGGCCGCCAGAGAGAGGCTCGGTCTTGGACCTTCTGCATTGGAAACTGACGCTCTAACACCAGGGCTAGCCTACTCCCTTGCACTAACGATTTCCCCACATACCATTTCTTATTCTTACTTTAAACTACTGTTTTGTTTTAATAGTTACATAATTATTGTTCTTCTCAATACATGTAATATTCTCTCATTTGTTATGACTTTCTATAACCTTTCTCTTGTCTTCACTTTTCTGCAATCTTTTTCTCTATTTGTTACTATTTCTAGTGTATTCTTTTCTTTATCATATCCACTCGTTTGTCTCCTTCAATAAATTTGGCCTCAGTGTCAATCATGAGGCTATTTAATGCATTGGTAAAATGTACTTCAGGAAGTCTATTTCAGTTGTGTGTATCCATTTGCGGTAAAACGGAAACATTCGGTTCAATGAAAAGTGGACCTACGGCCACATAGGTAAACTTTTCTGTGTCTTTTCTAGTTTTATTCTAATTCTTGGAAGATGAGTATTGTACTCTTGAATTATTAAGATACATCGTCTCATTACACGCATTTCTGAGTGGAAGATATTTTTTTCATCAGTCACACATCAGTTTATTTTCCATTAAAGACACGCGGATTTTGTTATTAATCGATATTGTTTGTCTAATCCAAGATAAGCATACTATTCTTTGTAGAAGATACACTATCCTATATCCTCACGTCTCTTACGAATATTAAATGGGACGGGTTCCATGTCTGATGTCTTATAAGTATATACTATTATATTCTGCTACAGAGACAGAGCTTGTGTCAATTTTTGTTCTTAGCCAGTCTCAGCATACTGATCCCGACGCTGACAGTACGAGAAAACAGTCAAAGCATACTGATCCCGACGCTGACAGTACGAGAAAATAACAGACAAATAATTTGCCCGATTGGGAGATTGAGATAGGAATCTGTGAAACATAAGTTCAACGCTTTTTAACAGAGTTCCCTCTCTCTCTTTCACTCTCTCTCTCTCTCTCTCTCTCTCTCTCTCTCTCTCTCTCTCTCTCTCTTACCTATTTTCAACCCCGACTGCTTTAAGACAAATCCGAAAATGCCACTCTATCAAACGCCGAAGAAGGAATTGATCCAGCATAGAGCGTGGGATGTGTCATTGCCTATTTTACCTCCATCTTTTCAATTATGTAGAGCTTTCTCGGGTTAATGTTCGAAAGAAGAACTTTAAGGGTGTCAGCAATTTTATTTTCATTGATTCTTTGCACGCGATTGAAACAGATTCCTGTGGTCATGGTGTTTGATTACATAAACCTAGAAAGATATATCGATACTGTAGATATATTTATTCCCAAGAAGTCACTTCAGAATGTTCAATTGAACAAATCAAAGAAAAGAAAAGTTACATAACATTATAAGAATCTTATTGCAATTTGAAAATGTGATGTTCCAAATATGAATAAAACATTTGAATAATTGGAATAGGCATAACATTATTTGGAGAAATTTATCTGACACATATTTTGCTTTTTTTTCTCAAGTGGGCAAAACAATGGTTTTTTTTAATCAACGAGTGCATGCCTGTAATTTAGCAAATCTGTTATAAAATGAGAAAAGATAATGGTAGACGAGATGCCAACGGCACTAATAAACCAAAGATATAAAGGTGTCACAGTAGTTGAAGGTGGTTGGAGTGTGTGAAAGACATACCTGCAAAGCGAGGTGAACATAGCCAAGAAGAGAGTTAGAATTAAGATTAGTGGAAGAAGGAAAGGTGAAATGTTTTTAAAAATTGTGGAAAATCTTTAAAAATAAATAAGTATAAGATAAATCAGAAAAATGGGGGGGATAGACGGAAAAAAAAAGAAAAAAGAAATAGAAAAAAACAACTAAAAACAACAACATGAACAACAGCAAAAAGCGATATAAACAAGAAGGACAGAAAGAAGGAGAAAAGAAGGATGAAATTTCTGAAAAGATTATGCAATAGCTTCGAACAAGAAGCGGAAAGGAAGCAATTTGCAAAAGGAGAAAAGACCAGAAAGTTCAAAGCAAAAGTAGAGCAGCATATTAATAATAGTCATCGTGATGAAGAACGAGGCACTCTGACACTCTGACACGATCAGGTTAAAGCCCTAATATAAAGCCCTTATGTCTGGAGTATACCAGTATTATTTTTTTTTCTTATGTGTGCCTCATCACGCAACGAGTTGTCAGTGGCCAGGATGGAACGAGAGGATTGTTAGTTAGCAATATTGGATTGGTTGGCCCCGCCTGATGCTGACATGAGAATCGGATAAATTGAGTGTTCTTGCTCTCGTGCCATGGTCAATAGACGGAGAGAAGGGGAGACAGAGAAAGGGTGGAGGGAAGGAGGGAAAGGCGGAGACACAGAGACAGATAAAGAGTCATAGACATAGAGAGAGAAGGGCAGAGGGAATGATAGTGAGGTACAGAGATTGACAGAGACAGAGACAGCTAGAAAAAGAAGTTAAATAGAAAGAAAGAGAAAAAGAGATAAACGGGAAAGAGAGACATAGAGAAGGAGAGACAAAGTCAAAACGTCAGAAAAAGAGATGGATAGATAAATAGAGAAAGAAAGAGAGGGAGAGTGAGATAGAGAGAGAGTGAGAGAGTGAGAGAGAGAAAGAGACAAACAGAGAGACAGAGACAGAGAGAGAGAGAGAGAGAGAGAGACAGAGAGAGACAGAAAACTAAGGGCGCGGCGGACGCGGAGTGCACGTTTTCGGTGATTGGTGAATCGTCAGTTTCTGTTATAATGCGCAACTAAATAAAAAATACTATAGAGTATTACAAGCAATTCAGATAATTGAGCTGCTATGTCTTTTTATTAGTTCAGAAGGTAATAAGTTGTGCTCATTTTCTTTCTCGTCATTTCATTTATAAAAAGTACGCGTTCTTTTAAATAGTGAAAAAAAACCAATAATAATAAAAAAATATGTTATTTATAGTTATAAAAATAAAAGGATTAAAAATATGAAAACAGTATAAAATACAAAATTAATGAATAAAAAACATTGTCTTATTATATCTCGCCCCTTTTTGTCAGCACTAAATCGACAATGCTGGTATTATAACCAACATAGAAAAAAAAAACAACTACATGCACCTGTTCTTGTTTACCCTAGTTTTACATGCAATTGAAAACAATCAAACTAGTATGTGTTTTCTTTAGTCTAGCATAGGTGTAACTAATAATATTGCTCTGTTAAACTATTTTTAATTTTCTGTCTTAGACCGTTTTAAAACTTAAAACAATTGTGTGCAATAACAAAAATGTTTTATCACTAAAGATTAATCGTGATCATTGTTAATATTTTTCGTTGTGTCGACAAATTTAAAAAAGCAGAAAGATAATATTTTAGGAATAAGCCAAGATCCATCCCCAATACCCTACTCGCATTTGTTTTTATAAATCCGGCTGCAAGAAAAATGTCTGACATTTTCAAGCTCTAAACTACAGGATTTCATGGATTTATCACGTTCAGTAAAGTTCTGGCAAGGGTTAGACAGTGCTTTTCCACACAGATTTTGGCGATAGCAGTGTTTTAAATACAGTGGCCAAAAGAAATAAACTTGAAATGACGTAGCTGGCATATCGACGTTCTTTCGTCATCGTTATTGAAATCTAGTGAGTTCTAGGTTTCAGGTATGATCGTATTTACATAGTAAAATGCATATTACGTAAACTAGCTTAAATGAAGGGTAAATGGGCTGTTTAATGGTGAGCGATAAAGTATGAATTGGTTATAGTAAGAGTTAATGGGATTTATAGGGGGAAATGAGGTAATGGTAGGGCAGCGTTGAAAGGAACTAAGTTGAACGTATCGTTCAAATCGATAAAACAAGAAGAATCATCGAAAGTCAAAATAATTATATTTAAAGAGATGAAGACCAAATATGCTCCCCAGAAGGGAAATTGACAAAAAAATAGAATGAGAGAAAGAAACAGAGAAAGGTAGAGAAAGGGGGATGGGTGGCGATATAGATAGAAAGTATGTATTTATAGATGGAAAAGAGAGCGAGCGAGCGAGAGAGAGAGAGACAGGGAGAGAGAGAGAGAGAGAGAGAGAGAGAGAGAGAGAGATGGGAGGGGGGCGGGGGGGGAAGAGAGCTCAAGACTGTTTCCCCATCCGATCTGTGGAGCCTTGCAAACTTGCCGAGATCAGATAGTTTGGTGTCGTTATCGTAGGGGAATAACGTATCATGTCAGACTAGCCTTCTTTGTAGTGCGCCATGCACATTTGGAATCATATGGAACTATTTCTCTCACCAATTAATACATTTGAGGTTTTATTTATTGTTTTGGTGTTTATTTTATACCAAGTGAAAATGTTGGGTAGAGATAATATCTTGTATACCCTAACAATAATCATAGCCACATTGGGATTTTAATAGTAAGTCTTTTGAATGGGGGTAAAACAATGTTTATCTTATAACGGTTTTTTATGTAGTAGGGCTATGGTATAACTTAAACATGTGTGTGTGTGTGGCGTTTCGGGGGGGGGTAAAGAAAAAGCGATTGCGGCTAGGAGAGCAGGAGAGATCGAAATATATTGAAACGAACAAATAAATTAGAAGAATGATGTAGTAGAGACGAAAAGAAACAGAGAGTGAGAGACGTATGAAATACACTTAAACAGACAGAAAGTATATCGTAAATGATTTGAGAAATGAAAGTAAAAAGCTAAATAGACATGAACGAAGAGGCATAGCATAAATAGAAAACCGATCGCGTAGAAGTAAAGACAGAAAGAATTGAGACTGCAAGACACAAAGCTAATACCCCGAGGTTTTACCTGAAGCAGAGTGGAAAACCTTGTAAGACAACGATGAAACTAAAGTAAAAAACAGCAGCAAGAAACAAAACAAAACCAGAAGAAAAAACATTAGATAACAAAACCCTAATACGTGTTTGGTTGTTTCATATTATTAGCAACAATTGAGATTCGTTTTTGAAAATTGAATATTTTTCTATTATGGGTGAGTGCGGTAAGCTACAAAAGATATAGGCCTAGATATTATGTTAAGCATTATATATGATTACATCCAGTCCGAAAGGAAACATAGAGTTTCATAATTATACGATAAACTTGTGTATAAGACATTTAAAGCCGCTCAAATGCGAGAGAATCTGAGCTGCGATATTTTGTTGTTGTTGTTGTTGTTGTTGTTTTTGTTGTTGTTGTTGTTGTTGTTGATGTTGTTTTTGTTCATGTCCCAGCAACAGCATGTAGATTGGTTTACGCTGCAGCACTCTCGGTTCTGTATTTCTTTTGTTTCGTTTTTTTTCCTGTCTGCATGTAATGTTTTCTTTAACATCTTTATCGGCCTGGACGCATCGATTGTTTCGACTGGAGCCATGTCATTGGCTGTAAAGTGCAGCCAATTGGTATTCATGCTGCGAAATCTTTAGAGATTAATAGCATTGTCGCGCTGGAAAGTCCATTTTCGTTGAAGAAGAAGCATTAGACTACCCTAATTGTTAACAAAAGGTCACGATCACATTAGCAAGGTCTTATATCTCAGCGCATATTCTGTGCGGTTTTTAGGAATAATTATTAGATAGTTTATGTAAGAATACAAAGATGTCTTCTAAAACACATTTCCCAGATAAGTACAACGTCGCACCTTATGACTCGTTGTAACAATAGGATAAGAAGAATTGCGACAATTCGTAAACTACCGTAACTTTGTAATTGCGGCCCAAATTATCAAGATGATTAGTTTTTGCGCCAAAATGTTTGAAACAATTTTTTTTTCTTTTCGAAGACTAACATAAACTTCATCGATAATCAGGATTCTAAGTTTTGGTAAAATTTAAAGTAAAATGATAACCGTTTACACTTCAATAATTATATCAAAAGAAATCTGTAAAAGATAAATAATTGTGTATAGAATCAATAACAACGGAGTAAAAATAATAGTTATCTAGTGATTTTTTTTCTTTTTGAGGACTAACATTAACTTCATGGATTCTGAACATCCTTACTTTAGGTGAAATTTAACGCAAAATGCTAACCGTTTACACTTTCAAAGTATCAATACAACTTGTTAAAAGACAAAAACTTATTTATAGAATAAATAGCATCGGAGCAAAAATAATAGTTATCTAGTGTGCATGACGCCACATAGATATCTGTTAAGTTCACGGGTGGTTGAATTTTGAATTAGCAATCTCCTCCTTGGAAATTATGCGATAACGTAGATGAGAATAAATCTAATTGTGATAAAGAAGACGGATAATTATTATATTAGAATGGTGAAACATTCCCATATAAAAGGAGTTTTTCAGTCTGAATTCTGTATAATACCACATGACAGCAAAACTCATTTCCGTTTCTAAAGCAAACTGTCAGACGGTTGGCTTTGAACAAGTAAAAAGAGTTCCTGGGGCCTCTATTTAACTAATCAATCACAAAAACATTTGTTCTGCATGTAAACATCAATAGGGTATAGTGTCTTTTGGTGAAGAGAAGTCAATAGAAAGTTTTAGTCTAAGACTCATATCATAATAGTAAAAGAATCACTCAATATCAAAATAATTATAACGCGGGTTAGCTATAAAATCAATGGGTTATCAAGTATTGGAAGGGTTGACCCACACGCACAACACAACACTGGAAAAAGATCTGCTCTTAAACTGTTGATTGTACATAGTTTCGGCATTAGCGATAGGTGTAAGCCTACAATTAGCCCAATGGACCGTGATTTTCTTTGTGATGCAGCTGTGTATTTTTACCACAGGAAACTTTTGAAGGACTAAATTGACTGTAATCGATATGTTTTGGTCTTTTTGTTCATATAGAATTAAGAGAATGACGTATGGGATCGATATGCAATCAAATGAAAATCACTAAAACCAGGATTACAAGGGCTTATGAATAACTCATTAGGCTCCTTGCGTGTGTGGGGGGTCATCCAACGGTAACTTCACTCAAAGCTGGTGAAATCATATGACATTTTTTGTGGGATTTTTACATACAATGATAACTCCGCTGCTTTTGTATTATATTATAGTAAAAATCTTACGGAGGATGTTTTCAAACTTGAAAAAGGTTAAGATACATCTCTCTGGGCCACCATTAGTTGTAGACATGTCCGATAATAAAGCCTATGTTTTATGGAATGGTTACGGTTATTGATATAATGTATTTTTTCCTAGAAATGCTAAGAAATTACAAACCAACCAAGTACCATATCACATGCCTCTTCTCCCAAGCCATTGATTGCTAATCGATACTCGGAAAGGTGTCCTAATCGGATCGCCTCGCTATCATAACACATCAAACTCTGGTTGCAGGTAAGACGAGGCGCTTGTCTTTCACTTGGTGAGCAGGATAAACCAGGCTCAAGAGCTCACTTATGCGGCGCCACGCGAGTGTTGCCATTAAATCAATGGGCCAGAGAGCTTTGGAGGGGGTTGACCCGCACGCGAAACACAACACCGGGGAGATATTATCTATAGTAAAAGTGTTTACAACTGCTATAGTAATGATGTGTGTACAACTAGCTCAAGGACCACATTTTATTCATTGGCCAGCCCGATATGTTATACATAGAAGATCTATTAATTTTGAAGTAACTGTAATCAATAGCTTTTGCTCTTTTTTGTTGATAATAATAAATGAATAAAAACGAAATCATCACGTTTTTCTCTAAAATTCCTAAACATGAGACACAGAGCATACAGCTTATAAGGTTCATCCCGTTGTATTATCTGTATGAGATTTTCTGATATTTTTTTTGTTTTATTCGAAGGCCGCTGCATTTTTATTTTAGTGTTTTGAAAATTTTTCTTGAAATTTAACAAATTTTTAAAAAGGTTACCGTGATCACAAGAACTTGTCTCTGATGTTGGGGGCGAGGTAAAACATGTGCAGTCCGTAGAAACAATAAGAAATTGAAACCCAGTCATGTACTTCCCACCATCACCAGCCTGTCCTCCCAAGCCCTTGATTGCCTGTCAATACTCAGAACGGTGTCCCAATCAGATAGCCATGTCATCATAACACACCAAACTCTGGTCGCAGGTAAGACGAGGCGCTTGTCTTTCCCATGGTGAGCAGGATAAAGCAGGCTCAAGAGCTCACTTATGTGGCGGCACGCGAGTGTTGCCATGCAACCAATGGGTCAGCAAGCTTTGGAGAGCGTTAACCCGCACGCACAACGCAACAGTGAGGTTAGATAGTTTTAGCATTAACCGTGGTAGAACTGTATCGAAAGACCATGATTCTCTCTGGTTGGAAGTATCTGTTTAGAACTTTGTTATGTATTCAAAAAAAAAAAGAAATAACTAATGTCGACACTTTTTCTTTTTTCAATACACAATTCAACGGACGCGTGATGAGATCTGTATGGATTCGACTTCTAAATAATGAAACCATGAGATCCAGAGCTAAACCATTATCTATTAGGTTTCTTAGCTGTGATAATAAAGTGAAAATCTTTGTGGTTTTTTCAGCGAAGTATGCCTCCACTGCACTCTTTAGTTGGTATTGTACAAATCTTGCCAGACACTTTAAAAGTTAAAAAAATATTTAAAAAAAGACATATTTATCAACCGTCAGTGTTAGATCTAGTGGAAATCTGTACTACAAAATGCTACGTGTAACTCTGGAGGTAACGTAACTGACACACTGTGACTATAAACATTAAGAAAAAAGACGACAATAATTCATCCTATCACCCCACCTTCCATCTCTTAAGCCCTGTTGCTTATCGGTACGCGGAAAATTGTCCCAATCGAATCGCCAGGCAATCATAGCACCCCAAACTATAGTCGCAGGTAAGACAAGGCGCTTGTCTTTCAATTAGTTAGGAGGATAAACAAGGCTCAAGAGTTTAATCGGCACCATACGAGTGTAGCTATGAAATCAATGGGCCTGAGAGTTTGGGGGGGGGGGGGGGGGGGGGGGGGGGGGGAGGGGGTGGCCCACACACACTGCACCACACTGGGAACAGGTCCTTTCATGTACTGTGTATTGTGCATAGTTCTGACATTAAAGATGTATGTAGATCTAGCTGGAGGGAACAGTGATTTTCGTTGGATAGATACACGTATTGTAGACCGTATACAAAGAGTAGCGTTGCGAACTCTTGCTATTTTAGTTTATACAGATTTTTAATTAACTCGTTTTCATTTTACCGAAAGCAAAACTCTTAGCTCTATGCAACATATATTTAGATTCATCCCATCCCTGTACTTAGGTGTTTGTGAAAATTTTACTGATATGTTTTCAAAAAAAAAAAAAGTTAAATTATATTTCTCTAAACCATCATCACTTGTAAACATTTCTGATAAAATCATATTATATCCCAAAGTTATTGACCCACAGTTACAGTAACTGTCCCTAGAAGTACATGTACTAAGAAATTAAACCCAGTCATGTGTCCCACCATCGTCAGCCTGTTCTCCCAAGCACTCGATCGCTTATCGATACCCAGAAAGGTGTCCCAATCAGATAGCCATGTCATCATCACAGATCAAACTGTGGTTCTAGGTAAGATGAGGCGCTTGGTGAGCAGGATAAACCAGGCTCAAGAGCTCACGTAAGTGGCGTCACGCGAGTGTTGCCATGAAATAGATGGGCCTTTGGAGAGCGTTGACCCGCAACACAACGCTGGAAACGGACCCGTTCTCAAACTGGATATTGTACATAATTTCAACATTGACGATGTGTAGAATTAGTTATAACGGACGCACTTTTCTGCGGCTGCATTTACTGATTTCAGAACTGTGTTTGAAGAAATGAAATCACTTATATCGACTTATTTTGCTCTTTTTGGGTAATTATATAACTTAACGAATGCCTTATGATATCGTAGTGCAATGTATGTAAATTACCGAAACTACGAGTTCTGGAGTTAAACCATCTTTCATTGGGTCTCTCGCGTTGTTATAGATGGATTAATAAAGTGATAGCTTATGGGGTTGACTTTTTTCATTCTCTGCAGCCTCACGTGAATGTAGCCATGAAATCAATGAGCCAACAAGCTTTGGGTTGGTCCAAACGCATGTTACAACATTTAGGACATATTCGTTCTTAAACTGTTTATTATGCATAGTTTCATCACTACAATAACTGTAATACTGGCTGGAAGTAGCGGATCATTTTGGCTAGGTCTTTACCTTTTTAGATCTAAGTTTTTAAATGACTATTTTTTGGAAACTGTTCATATTTTTTGTTTATAAGAATGCCACCAATATCTTTGAAATTAAAATAAAATATATTATCAGACTGATTAATTGTGTGTTTTTTATGCGTTTTGTCAGAAAAGGGAGATAAAAGCATCTATTGAGTTAAGAGCGTAACTTAACCCAGGGACTCTAATATGCCGTTATTGACGCTTAGTTTTAGATTTAAGCATAATAAGAGCGGTACAAGATTTAAATACTTCATTTTAATACAAGTATCATCTTTTTTGTTTTGATTTCGTGACAACGAATAGAGAACAGCTGTATCTTCATTAGGCAAAATACAAAACATTAATCTGAAAACATTCAATGATAATAATTATGTGTGTTTCGATGTTGAATATCCATGTCAACTGATCTGTGTTTTAGGCGATTCTCCCATGACTAAATAGGTACAAATTCAAATTTTGCCGTGGGTTCGAGGCTACCCAAAATGATTGGCAAAGTCACTGAATTGACTAAAGTAAACATATTTTTGCATACCAAGGCTAATTAAGATCTATTTATTTTAAATTGGTACCATACTTAGGGTATAGTAATGCTACTTGAGTATTATTCCGTTTCTCTATCCTACCAGAATTAGAACGAAAACAATCCTAATTGTGTCTGATATTTTCATTATATAGCTCACTCTGGTTCTCACTGTAAAAATGTGTTTTATATTGGTGATCCTGCCTGTTAATCTTGTTCCAAAAGATTTACAAGACAACCGACACATAATACACTAGCCAACATTTAACCATTAACTTTAAAATCTTTGTGCTTTCAAACACAGCTTTCAAACATAATTAACTATTAGAAAAAATATTAATACCCATCTCTACATCTATGATAAAAATTTATTTTCGTCTTCATAAAAAATGTGTTTACCTTACTCCAGCTGAAGTTTTTACGAAATAATGTTTTTCAAAGAACTCTGAGCCTTTGATCATGTAAAAAGAAGGAAAATTTCATAATGAACCTGTTTGGTCCTTCAGCCGCAGTCTGATCGATACTTTGGAGTGCACCATCTAGTGATGCGCAGAATTCCCTGGTAAAGGTACAAACTTTGCGATTAACACTAAGATACTACGATAACGGATAACATAATTACGGCGCTTAGACGTAGGGTTTTCTGATCGCTCATTGGCTACGCAAATCCAGGCTAGAGCTATAATTGGACGCCTGTGGAAGGTCACAAAGTTTTCGTCTTTGTTTTGCTTCGGGCCCTGTTACTGAAAGACCCCTGGTAGAGAGATGGGCCTCGTCGTGACTATCTAGTCTTTTTTTTTCGGTATTACAAAAAGAACAGGCACAGAGATAAGCATGGCGTAGAGGAGTCGAGATCGTGTTTGGTGATGATTTTGGTTGGTTATTCAGTGTGTTGCTTGTTTTCAATGTAATGTTTACGTTTTAAGTGACCTGACATTGTTGAATCAAAATAATAGCCCAGGAGATTGGTCTATATAAACATTGACTGTGTGCTGCGGGGAAAGAGCTAGAAAAAGAAAGAGAGAGAGAGTGAGAGAGAGAGAGAGAGAGAGAGAAAGCAAGAGAAAAAGAGAGAGGGAGAGTGGGAGAAAGAGACGGAGACAGGTTGATATATATATATATATAGAGAGAGAGAGAGAGAGAGATTGATGTTTATTGTTCGTTTGGCTTCTCACACTAAACAAACATAACACGAATTACAATTTTACAATATCAAAGGAAAAGGTAACAAAATTGTAACAGCATGTTCGATTTAGCACTCTCTCTCTCTCTCTCTCTCTCTCTCTCTCTCTTTCTCTCTCTCTCTCTCTCTCTCTCTCTCTCTCTCTCTCTCTCTCTCCTTTCTCTCTCTCTCTCTCTCTCTCTCTCTCTCTCTCTCTGTCTCTCTCTCTCCTTTCTTCCAGTTTATGAAGGAGGTTTCAATTTGATAATTAGTGCTTATATTTTAAGCCAAAGGAAACTAGGTAATTTAGTCTAACCACAAAAAAAGAAGAAAAGAAAAAAAAAAAAAAAAACTTATACTAGATCAGGGAGAAAAATATTACAATGTATTCAATATAACAATTCATGTTATGAAGATAACAATGAAATAGGAATTGCAAACTTCATCATACAATAGACTGGCATACACAATTCAAAAGGAACATCTGCTACACAGGTGTCTAAGGTGTTGAAAGTTTCACTTATATTGAAGATTTTCTTCTTTTCAACACATGCTTTAAATAGATGAAAACATTTGAGAAAAGATTGCTATTTGACATTAGTGCAATTTGTCTACTTCTATTTCTAATGGTAAGGTATTTGGGAGGAACTTGCGTCGTTTGAAGCTCCTCGCATGCTTTAGAAATAATAAATAAGTGGCATTCAACTTTTTTATCTGTTACATTCTGAAGACATGCACAGTGTTATTTTTTTTACTATCTGAATTGTTGCCAATTTATATCTGATGCACCAGGGCGGAATCTTACTCAAGCAGTTTTTAAGTTTATTGGTAACCAATTCAACAGATATGTTTCAATACACGTGAAGGGTTTAAATAAAGAACAGAGTATCGTACTTTGATTCAACTATAATTTGACCGAGACCAAGTTTGTTTGAACATATGACACAGTCTTATTTTAAAAACATTGCAGAAAGAAGTTTCGTTGTCAACACATTCAAACATCCAGACATAGCCAAATCCATTTGAACGTACCATTATTATGTTTCATATTAATTACTCAAGATTTGACTTTCTTTTTATTCAACAATTTTAAGCACTGATAGGCTTGTTTGGTTATCCTAGAATCTGGCATTTTTAGAAGTCTTAAACAACATTTTAAGCATCGAATTTTAATATTAATATGCAGCCTAGCTTTTACCCCATTAAGAGCAGTATTAGAGCAATGAATCGATACATTTTTAGAGCGAGAAAGAAAGAGAGGGAGAGAGAGAGCGAGAGAGAGATAGAGAGAGAGAGAAAAAGATTGAGACAGAGAGACAGAGAGAAAAAAGAGAGTAAGCGGAGGGAGAGATGACAGACACAGGCAGGCAGACAGACACAGAGACTGACACAGGAACATGTAGAGGCATAAGAAAGAAAGAGAGAAGGAGGAGTAAAGGAATGTACAAATAAACAAGCAGACAATAGTGACACAGAAGACATTAAAACTAGACATTACAACGGAGGAAAAAATCGTTCAAAGTGTGTCTCTTTCACTATATCCACACAATAATTGACATGGGCAAAGTTCATCTTTAAGTTCAACGTTTCTTAGGATCCCAAACAGGGTTGTATAAGGACAGCTCATTTTAGTAATTAACGTTGAGCCTACCACAATGAATTTATTTAATCCCTAATATGTCAAGGAAGGCATTTTTTTTTTTCTTTTTCATTACCAAACCATAACTAGAGTCTTCTCTCTATATGTTTTGTTTTATTGTTAATAGCCAGACTTAACTATGTTATTTCAATATAAAATAATTGGCAGCTTGGATGTGTCTAATCCAGTCTATCGGAAACTTTTTAGTACCTTAGGCGTAAAGTTCCTTAAAATGATCTTATTTTATTCTGTTGCATCTGTTCTTACTTCAATGAACAGTTTAAAACGTTATTAAATGTCCAACCAAGGGCTGCATTTAATAAAATTTGCATAAAATGAGATAACAAAAATAGGTAGCTTGTGTTGTTTATGCTTTGGTTGAAAATGAAGTCAAAGATATACTGGAAATGCATAACCAATCTTGTTGATGATTTTCTATAATAACATTGAAATCCACAAAGAACTAAACCTGTTTACATGAGATAAAGAGAGAGAAAGAGGGCGTTAGAGAGAGAGAGAAAGAAAGAGATTGAGAGAGAGACAGACAGACAGACAAACAGACACACAGAACGGCAGACAGAGAGGTAGAGACAATGACAGATAAAGAGACAATGAGACAGAGAGACGGAGATATAGACAGAATCAGAGAGATATAGAAAGAAATAAAGTAACAGAAGGTTAGAGAGAGATAGAGAGAGAGAGAGAGAGAGAGAGAGAGAGAGAGAGAGAGTGAGAGAGGGGGGGGGGGTGAAGAGCTTCCCATATACATTCCCGCTCAGTTTTGAAATTTATTTCCATTTAAAACTTTGCTTTTATTTATAAAAAAAAACACAGAGCTGTGCATTTCCTAGGTCACATAGCCATTCCCGGTAACCTACACATTGTTCTTACTGAATAAACGTTATTTATAGACTACAATAGTGGTGGAGGAAACGAAAATAACGATCAAACCATTACTAGGCTTAGTATCAAAATAATATATTTAGTGGAACCACAACATTAGGCTAAACTTTATATGATTTTTATTCAGTGTAATCTACCTTCTCATCAATCAGAAAATGTGGCGTCGCAATCAAAGCTGGATGAATCCGTTTTGTTGCTGCCCGTACAGTATCAATCCAGCGTTCGGGGCATTATCTAAAATTGCTTGGCAACCTTTGATCACCTAATGGACTCAGATCGACATCTTAAGACGCTCTATTGATGGATAGGCTACAGGGCCGCATTACTTCAGGAAGAAAGGAGCAGACTAGTGACTATTGCTAGGACGAAGCTAACGACGAAATAAGAGAGTTACACGCATAGTAGAAATGTGGTTTTTAATTACATTGTGAATAAAAGATAATAAAAAAATGTGTTGAAGGAAAAAATCTTGAAATATGGCTAAAAAGTTGTAAAAAAAAAAGTTGGTGAAAGGTGAAAGACAGAAAAAAGAGAGAGAAAGAAAGAGATAGAGAGAGACGGAGAGAGAGAGGGAAAGGGAGAGAGAGAGAGAGAGAGAGAGAGAGAGAGAGAGAGAGAGAGAGAGAGAAGAGAAAGAGAGAGAGAGAGAGAGAGAGAGAGAGAGAGAGAGAGAGAGAGAGAGAGAGAGAGAGGTAAGAATGTGTTTGGGCATTTAAAGAATCAATCATACAAAATGTATGAATATTCTACACCGATCAGTATTTCACGATTGTTTTATAACCTCAAATACTAAGCCTCCATAAGTCTCCATAAAAAGTAATATCCAAATGGTGATACATATAATTATTTAAAAAAATAATAACATTAAAGATATTTTAGGTAAGAATAATGTCAGACAGTAGCAATTTGATGATTTTTGTTTGTTTGTTTTTTTTGTGTGGTGATTTTATAAAAAATGTGGTTTTGGTTGTAAGCGGATTGGAATGATAGAAAATAATGTTTTTATGAACAACCCTGTGTGTATAAAACGTCTGCTAATTGCTTATTGATTTTGAAATATTATCTCATACTTTCTTTACAATACAGTCCACAATTCCATTAACATCTTAAGACCATCCCACGAAGCGATAAAAATGAAACTTTAGTTTGTATCCGACAAATCTTCATTTCGTCTGGTCTATATAAGTTATTGTTTGCGAGGCAACGTTCAATTGGCGTTTCTAAAGAATTTAACACAATATTTTGTTTTGTTTCGTCTCATGGCGATTTACGGCAGCCTGCGCATCTTCTTCACTTTCGATTGTGCTTTCATTGTCAGCACCCCAATATCTAGGCGATGGCCAATCTTCATGTATCTTTTTTCCTCATGTAAATTACCCTTTTGTGTTACTCAATTGATAAGATGAATACATCGTAGAAAATAACTTCGTCACAAGCTAGCAATTTATCTGTATGCGCAGTTATGTTAAGGCGGGGGGGGGGGGAGAGAGAGAGAGGAGAGAGAGAGAGAGAGATGGGAGAGAGACAGAGGAGAGAGAGAGAGAGAGAGAGAGAGAGAGAGAGAGAGAGAGAGAGAGAGAGAGAGAGAGAGAGAGAGAGAGAGAGAGAGAGAGAGAGAGAGAGAGAGAGAGAGGTGGGGGGAGAGAGAGAATGGAAAAAAATATTATAGTTATGCTCTAACCTTAATCGGTGTACACAATATTCTGTGAAGCTCTAACATTGAGTTCGTAGTACTTTCGTTTGAAGTCATTTTTAAACGACTGCACTCTATAAACTTAGCAATATCGAAAGTGGGATGTCCTGAATACGAATAAATAATACGGTAAGTGTGTTTTATGGAGTAAAAAAGATAGTTTTCAAATTTAAGTGGCGCATCACGGTTTATGGATCTAGATCAAGGTATTCATAAACTGTCGAATTCGTCTCTGTTTTTGAACATATGGAATTTGATCTGAATCATTTTGAGTTCGGTTCAAGAGTTTATTTAAAGCTATATTTTATGACATTTCAGTTGAAATATCTCCTATTTGGTGCAACCTACACTATGGTGACTGGTGAGTGGATACATGCCTCAAATTCTGATAAACGCTTGGTTGATTCTTGAGGTTGTGTCCAAAAAATGATATTTACAGCAAGAAAAAAAAAGAAAAAAAACAAACAAACACGAGACCGAAACAGTTTAGATTCTCAAGGCCCAAGTTGGTCACATCCACCCTCTATTTTCTTTTTTAAAATATTTCCCTTGTCTACCTCGATGAACTTAAAAACGGGTCCCTTCTGGTGGGGGGCCCTTTGCGTGGTTTGAGAGTTTAATTTGGCGAGAAAAATAATTTTGCCCCGTTTAAAGAAAATGGTTTGAGGGTATGAAGAGACCCGAAGGGAAAGGCTGTGAAATAAAGCAGAATTAATATCAAGAAAAATAATAGGCGTTGAGCGGTGTTGAAAATAAATATTTTTTCCCTCTAAAACTGATGCGTCTGAACCTGATGTTCTAAACTCAGTAGCTCTTCGAATCTGGTCATGAGATAGGAGAGTCTCAACGCTATCCCCAAATCGTTTGGTGAGGTTAAATGTAACTAGTGCAGAACACAATCCCTTACTTCAACCACTTTTAGGAAACTACTAAAATCTCAATCAAACAGATCCGAGTCACTGTCGTAGTTTATAAAATCACTGGAAGGATTGAAGATGCCCATTCTCTTAACCACGTTGTGGATCGATGAACATAAAATATTCCATGGCCTTGTTGACTGGTATCACTTCATTTTTTAGCACAGGGTCCCCATTTCTTTTTTTATAAAATTATTCACAGATTTGGGTGCCTCGTTATATTTTTGCATAGATAAGTTCGAAATATGGTCTACTTAAACGTGATTGGTTGATAAGTTTAACACGTGTAACGGCATCGACTGGTTAACTGACAAGTTTTTGGTGCTCCCGCACAGGTACAGATCGGAATAGAAATAACTAATATGTCCATTGCTCTATCACTTAGGCGATCTTTTTTGCCGAATCCAACAGATGTAAAGGTTTTTTCTATTATTACCTTTACCAAGAATAATGGAGATGAATGACCCAAATAAAATATACAAAGGCGTCTAGTCGTCATACAACGATGTTGAAAGGGTCTAAAATTAGCGCTTCTTTCAAATAATTATTAGTGTCGCTAACCGCAAGGCACATTACGATGTAAGCTTACTAAAAGCCTGGAGAACATCTCTATACTACTCTATTTGATCATCTCGTACACACTAATCAATATTTCAAGATCTGGTATTTTTAAGCTTTAAATGAAGTTGACGAAAACATTAGGTTATAAATCACAGCCGTTTTCTGCAATTAAGAGTTGAAATGAAACAAAAAAAATGATTTTGCTTAGCATTAAGGAAAAATAGTCTGAGGGTATAAGGGGGCCTTGTTAAATAAAGCAGATGTAATAAAAAATCATAAGTGTGGCGCGTTGTAACAAAATTATATGTTTTCCCTTTAATGTGCAATGCGTGATCTTAAAAGTGCCTTTCATAATGGACCAAAACATAGTCTACCACTCACAATTTTTTCAGTTTTGTTAATGAGCATGCCTTGTAAATATTTTATATACTATAAAAAGAAAACTGAAAGAAAAGTAGGCACCCACAAAAAACACCAACCGTAATTATTAACATCTAGGAGAAATTAAAAACCTCATTTATTTTATAAATCTATAATTATGGTTTTGTAGGGTTGTGTATTAAATAGGTGGAAACAAAGAAATCTACAGCGAGAGAGATATGAGATATAAAGAGAGAGAGAGAGAGAGAGAGAGAGATAGATAGATATATAGATAGATAGATAGAGACAGACAGACCGACAGACAGACAGACAGACAGACAGACAGACAGACAGACAGACAGACAGACAGACAGGCAGAGAGAAACACAGACACACAGAGAAAGAGAGATAGAGAGAGGGAAATATAGAGATAGAGAGAGATAGAGAGAGAGAGATAAATAGAGAGGGATAAGGGTAGAGGTACATTAAAAAGAGATAGGTTGCTAGGTCCGTAATGTGATGAAACGATCAATATGTAAGTAGGCATGATTATAGGCAACACTAATAGCTATGTGTCATATATCAAGCAGTGATATTGATGACCAAAACATATTTCTTTAAAAATGGGGACTAATAAGTACATCTACTATTAAAAGGAATTCGAGATTTTTATGTGAAAACGCCATTATTATTGGTTATACAGTTATTATGTTTGATATGTATTATAGCTTACAATTTTTTTTATAGACAATTAGTGCAAATTAATGATAGTAAACGCATCCCAAAAGATTTCAAGAGTAATCTATTTCTTAAGAAGGCTGAATGTATACATACAAACATCAATACGTTTTCATGCTATAATGTTCTTATTCAGAAAAAAAAAATACTATGTCAAAATTACGTGTTACTCTTTAGTTGCGAAATGACTTGCAATTTTTTTAACCCCACCAATTGTATTTGTTTATTATCTGCACAATCATCTTAAAATTACCAAGTCGATAGCATCATTAGAAAAAGAGTGTAAAGACATGTCTTAAAGATAATGTTCAGCCTCGTACAGCTCTTTAAAGACAAGGAAAATGGAAACAATTAGACTGCTTGTTCACAATCAGTGCATATTCGTTTAGATACGAGAGAAATGCACTTAAAAGCATTGGGAGCATAACAACTAAAACCCAGTCGATGAAAATGCGGAAATACAGTTTTGTAATGCTTTTAGTCGACTCTAAAGTTTCATTTAACCAGAGATTAACGTGAAACTTATTTTGAAAAGAAATACACTGTGGTAATTAATACATGAACATTAACTAGTAGCTGCATATTATTAATAATTATTTTTAATGACGTGTAAATTGTTGCACAAGCGTTATGAAAGTGATTTTAAACGCTTGTATATCACATTTGTTTTCATTTTCAAGGCTCATTCTCTCGGAGTTGCTTACTCTTGTTTGATTTTTACCTTCAATTTGTATGTGCATAAAACATAAATAATTGTTTTGCATTTCCCAAACGAAAATGTATCACTTGAATATAGTCTAGTCAAAATGGAAGTTTATAGACAGAAAAGAAATGTGCTGAACAATATCAAAATTACTTGCAATAATCATCAGCCATCATTAAAAACAGAAATACAGTTATGTATTGAGATTTTAAAAAAAATGTCTTATGATATTGCACCAGGTAGTCCTATTTTTCTTAAATTAAATTCACCTGAAAACTAGATTTGAAAGCAGAGAAAGACATAAAAAGTGTATGTGTGTGTATGTGTGTGTATGTGTTTGTGAGAGAAAGAGGGAGAGACAGACACAGTTATAGAGAGAGAGAGAGAAAGAGAGAGAGAGATATACAAAGAGGGAGAGAGAGAGAGAGAGAGAGAGAGAGAGAGAGAGAGAGAGAGATAGAGGTAGGTACATAATGAGAGAGAGACAAAGACAAACAGGGACAAAATGATCCATTTATAGGGATGTGGAAACAAAGACAGAAAGCTATTCCAGAAAAGAAACGGAAAGAAGAAAAAACAATCGAACAAAACGCACCAGGTGCGTTAAGAATTCAGAAACCAGCTGCAGCAAATAACGAGAGTCGAACATTTAATGAAAAGGTTTGTGAATGGGGTTGGTACTGACACTAAAAATAAAAATAGGAACTTAAAAAAAAACATATAATGAGTTCCATCCTAAGATAGAAGGGAGAACCAGTGCATTGGCAAGTTTAGGGAGAAGAGGGGCAGAGGGACAAGTTCTATAGCGGAGATCCGAGGACACTCCACTTCCTGGGTGTCATTAAAAAGAGGAACAAAGTCCCATCATTAGTGCTCGCGTCTTCTATCTCCCTAGCACCTTCGGGAATTTCCTGATCATTTTCCCCAGGAAGAGAGAGAACCCAGGAATAAAACTAGCATAGCACCCACCCCCTGTCATCTTGGAGATTGGCAAGTGACCTACATAGCCGATCCACGGGGGACTGATCGGCGGCTTAATAAGTGATTGGCCCAATCCGTTTTGTGGGTCTCAGCTTCTGAGACCTCTTATATCTCAGGTGCGGACTTGATATGGTTTTAATTCGGTGTTTAGAATTTTTACTTGTAATTACATGTTCTGCTATCGAAATGTTCAGTTTGTTGCTTAGTATCCAACATACGCATTTAACATGCTTTATTGTGGAGGAGTACCAAGACTAGTATCTGACAAATGTACGTTTTACAACACAAAGACAATGCAAGAGTACCAGTTACATGCCTCCTGTTTCAGTCACGTTATAAGGACACTGAATCGAGCAGTAGGGGTTGAAATCGGACATGTACGTTTTTGACTGGTCGTAGCATTCAAATCGTGGATCTCCCAATTGTGAGATCAACACCTCAACACTTGCGTGATCCACAATTTTGGTCTAACTGTATAATTTTATTTTCCCTGTTGAAAATCTTTGAGTTTTGGGAACAAGCAAATATTTTTGTATATAAGATTGAAGAGTTATAGAAATTACAACAAAGTTCATAAATGAAAAAAGAAAAAGAAAAAAAATAAGATTAACAGTGTGCATGCACTTCTAAATGAAACATAACCTTTCTAAATTTTGAATGTTTGTTTATATGTCCTAGTAATACCCCCAATACAAAGCAAATAATAAAACCCTCCACTCACTCTATAAATAAATTAAAAAAAAAATACACTAACAGTCCAAAAATGATCCATAACTTCAGTTACACCTTCTGGTTTTCATTATTCCCATGGGCTGATTGATGCATGCATCTATCACAGAAAACTGACAATTCTAATATCGTCTGTTTGGGAACATACTTCATCAACTTTAGTCATCAAATAAAAAAAGTTTAAATATAATTGTGATCGAACAATTCATGTCCGTCTTTATGTCTCTTCTATGTCTCTGGTCATTTTAACTTTGGGCAGTCTGTATTAATGTCTGTATGCCTCTCACTAAGCCTATCTGTCTCTCTAGCATTACCTCTCTGTCTATTCCTCTTTCTAATAAGAACAAGTCATTAATATCTCCCCAACTATTGGTTTTTCTCTTGGATACCAGACCACGCTCTTGGACACCCTTGGACCTGGACCTATAATAATATATATAAACCCTACCTCCACTTTATAAATAAATAAAAAATGCACTAAAAGTACAGACATGATCCATAACTTCAGTTACATCTCCTGATTCACATTATTCCCACGGGCTGATTGATGCATGCATCTATTACAGAAATTTGACAATTGTCATATTTTCGAACGTCTGTTTGGGAACATACTTCATCAACATTAGTCAGCAAATAAAAAATTTAAATCTAATGGTGATCGAGCAAATTTTTGCCTGTCTTTGTGTCTCTTCTATGTCTCTTGTCATTTTAATTTTGGACAGTCTGTATTAATGTATCTCTGTCTCTCAGTAAGCCTATCTATCTATCGCTTCCCTTCCTCTTTCTAAAAACAAAAAGTCGTCAATATCTCCCCAATTATTACGTTTTTCTCTTGAGTACCGGTACGAGACCAAGCTCCGTGGACACCCTTGGATCTGGACCTACAATTATCCATATTGATTTTGTTTAGCCTATTTTGATCATTATATACAACATATCGAGTGTAAGTGTTAGTAGTAACCTTGACAGTTTCCCTCTTTTTTCAAGATTTTTTTGGGCTAAAATTAGCAAAAGCATACGATTAGAGGTTTTTAATATAGACTCTGTACACGTAAGAAAACCAATGAAAGACATTGCTAGTTACAAAGAACTGTTGTCTTGTTACTTTAACAATATAGCCCATAAGGTACTGAAGTTTGGAAATAAACTCAAATCTTGTTAGATTTTGAATCGATTTAAAAAGTAATTACATAAAAGTAGACGGTGCAAAAAGCACTTGAAAGAGATATAGAGGAGGGGATTCAAAACAAAGTTGTACAGAAAAGGAAAAGAATATATTAATGTATAATTATATCAACAAAGAAAGATAGGAAATAGCTCGACAGATAGAAAGAGAGGTAGAACCTGAGAGAGAAAGAGAGAGAGAGAGAGAGAGAGAGACATTATAGGTATTTACAATTTCACCGGTTCAATTTGAATCGTCAAAAAGGTAGAACTTAAGCATGCATTTGAAAATTTCCAAGGAAGGTGCTTCGCTAATGTTTTTGGGAAGTTTGTTCCATACTTTTGGGCCGAGATGGTAAAAAGATCGTTGACCTGTTGATTTATAGTTTCTATGTGGTACCTATAATTATCCACGCTTTGTTTAGCCTATTTTGATATGTACAACATATCGAGTGTAGATGTTCGTAGTAGCCTTGGCAGTTTCCCTCCTATTTACAGATTTCCTTTGGCTAAAACCAGCAGAGACTAGCAATTAGATGTTCTTTTTTTAATTATGGGCGGTATACACGTAAGAAAACCAATTAAAGACATTGCCAGTTACAAAGAACGGTTGTCTTGTTACTTTAACAATATAGTCTATAAAGTTCTGAAGTTCGACAATAAGTAATCAATACAACTCTTGTGAGATTTTGAATTGATTTAAAAGTTAATTACATAAAAGTAGACGGTGATAAAAGTACTTACTAGAAATATAGGGGGATTTTTTAAAATTCAAAGTGGTTTAAAAAAGGAAAAGAATATACAAATGTATATGACAACTAAGAAAGATAGGACATATCTCGAACGACAGAAAAAGAGATAGGTAGAGAGAGAGAGCGAGAGAAAGAGAGAGAAATAAAGGGCGACAGAATGAGAGAGAGAATGCCACACAAAGAGAGAACAGACAGACAGACAGGCAGGTGGAGAGATATACAGGCATAGACAAGAGAGAGAGCGAGAGAGAGAGAGAGAGAGAGAGAGAGAGAGAGAGAGAGAGAGAGAGGGGGAGAGAGAGAGAGGGAGAGAGAGAGAGAGAGAAACATAATTATTGTGTTGGTTTATGACAAAATGTCAAAGGTTAAAATGGACATCTTATCTCGTGACATCATGGGATCAGGGCATTCCAGAGCTTAGTGAAAATGAATCTATTCCCCTAGTTTCCTTCCATCCTTCCCATTCCCGGCCTTCGCTTCCTGGACAAAATCCTCAGACACTGGGACGCCCCAAGCCTTTGTCTAGTCGCGTCTATTAGTAATTACAGGGCGGAGTCAGTGAGCTGGAAGCCAAAGGTTTAGCACTGATTTACATGGTTATTAGATTTGTCAACGAGTACAGGGTCGGGGCTAGATCACGTCACATAGGTGTCCCTCTTCTGCCCTTTGAATGGGCAAGCGTTTCGCTCTGAACATATTTTTGGGGGGTATAATATTCGTAATTCGCAACATTTTTTTTTTTTGCTGACAATGATTTGTGGAAATAAATTCGAAGTTAAAATCAGTGCCTGGCTTGTTTTCCGTTAAGAAATTATTTATATTAAAGATTCTATTCAAACACTTCATTCAATACGATTGTTAAAAAAATGTTTTTTTTTTTTAAATTCATGGCATAGAAACAGAGCGTGTAATTGTACAGACTACAAAATGATTTGGTGAGAATATGATCGAGGACTGATTAAATTGATTTGTTACTCTATCACCCTTTTTTCCTTTACAAACCGAGTGGGTGAGATAATTTATGATATTGGTGCCTTTCAATGGATATCAATAGTTAAACATGATTGTAATTGTATGACTGTGCAATAATAGATAACCCAACAATTTATATATTATGGCTTGAACATGTTATTTTATGACTATGCAACAAAGGCAATATTGCCCACAACATAATTATGCTGATTCTCCACCAGTTTTTTCTCTGCATTTCCATAAGCTCTTTGATTGTTTTCATCTTCATCTTCATGTGAAGTCACTCTCTTCCTGGCTACGCTGAGGTCTTTATAGCTTGATGTTTGCAGTATGATTTGAAAAAAAAACATATAAACAATTCTAAAAAATTACTATATTTACACCTGTTTATCCAATGAAAAGAAAGTTAATGTTCTGCAATCAATACCAAATTACCATTAGAATCTGTAGTTCTTGTCTCTCCAGTCTGCATTTACACAATTTTCGTAACATCTACTTTTTCACCCAATTTTCAAAACAGTGTTTGCAGGATTTCCATCTTTCTCCCGTTCTTGTTTATTCCCTTGTTTATTTCAACATAATTCACAGGCTTTTGTTTTCTCACTTTCGATCTAAACAGGATCTAAACATTCTCGTTTTTGGACAAGATCGAGATTTCTTAGTAGGGCGGGGTTAATGATACCCTTTCTCTCTCTCTCTCTCTCTCTCTCTCTCTCTCTCTCTCTCTCTCTCTCTCTCTCTCTCTCTCTCTCCTCTCTCCCTCTCTCTCTTTCTCTATTTCTCTCATTTTGCCTGTCTTTCTCTATCAGTTTGATGTTTAACATCTCCTAGATTCTGCTGTTGGTATCCTGTTAGGGAATAAAAACAAAAACTGTTTCTTAGAAAAATCAAATTAAAATAGACGGCTGTTTGGAAGCTCGAAAAGGACCGTGGCTTCTTTTAATAAACCATTTCCCCCATAGTCCAGCTTGTTAGAGGTTCATTTAGTGAAGTCATAATTGAATTTTCGGAACCCTTTCAAAATCAGTGAGTCAACGCGGGAAATAATTATTGGTATTATAAAACGGTTTCTTGACGTCGGAAACATCTAATTACATTTTCCGGGAGATATTAACATTTCCTAAAAAGTAATTTGCGAGAATGTATGTTTATTCTATCGCGCTTTACCGTTTGAATATAAAGGACGCAACAGTTCATTATAATTCATGCTAAGCACAATTACAAATTAAAGTTTCCTACTTTTTTGTAAGGGATGAAATGTTAACTAATATGATTAATGTCCTAATTTGAAGCAACGAAGAACTTTTTTTTAATCACCCTCTCTGATCTCAAAATAGCTTTATCTGCAAATGAAGCCCTATAGATTATATTAATATATTTTATTGTAGTAAACCTCTTGGTAGATTGGGAAAACCCATACAAACGGCTCAATATAGCACTATACAGGCTGCTACTTAGGTTTAATGTGTTTTCTTTGATCTAGAGCTAGGGCCCTGAGGGCATCAGCTGTCTGGATAAGGCGTTGGCAAATGTTGGCATAAAGAGTATTCTATGTTTAAGGGCTATTGATTCCTTTCTTATAACTTGACAGATCAGATTCAAATCATTCTTAGGATACTTGTATGATTCACATTGTTTCTGTGAAATGGAAGTTTTTTTTAATTGTTTTTTTTTTTTTTATCGGTATTGGTATTTGTTTGTTTTTTCTCTTCTCATATTTATTCAAAACTAGGATAAATAATAACCCCTTCCCCTACAAATAAACGAAAAAAACCAACAACAAAAAAAACAACATTAACAAAAAAAAAAAACAATAACAAAAAGAGAAAAGAAGAAAAAAACCCCCAAAGGAATATGAATGTTCTCATGGTTTATCATATATACATGATAATGTATTTTCTACTTCAAGCAAGTTTCTAACGCAGATGGTATTTCGAGAATAAAAAAAATGATCAACCCTTTAGTAGCATTAGTGTCGATTTTCATATTGTGATTATTAAATCAGCCTTTCAATTACTTGGTACGAACGCTTTTTCCACATGTATATAAAGTTATGTGAAAATGTGTCTAAAAAGTCAAATTAACACAGTTTGTTAGATAAAAACTTACTAATGGCATCAATTTGTATTTATAACGATGCATTTGCAGTTTGTTGCTGTTTTTTCTTTCAAATATAAAAACAATTAATTGTGCAAAACACTATTGAGGACATAATAAACTCCATTTGTATGCTCTTATCTTGGGTTTAAAGATTCTATATACATATTAAATATTATTTTTAAATTGCATCTTAAACGCTCAGATGGACATTATTGAAAAAGTTGTGGCATTAACTGTGTATCAAAACAGGCGTAAACATGTACCTCTTATTCTTTCACCGATTAAAATGTTTCATTATATACTTTGATGCACCGTACTCTTTTTTTTTCTCCTTCAGTAAAAAATAGTCTAGGAATTCGTTTCTAAAAAAATATATTCTCCTTATATTTTCATCAATTAAAAGAAACTACCATGCGTAAAACGTTTGTGGAAACTGGCAGGCTGACATGTCTCTTTCATTACGAGATGTTCTGCATTAATTTGGATTCGGGGATTTCATGGAAATGACGCATGTTAAGATTAACAAAAAGAAGTTTGCGAAAACACCTCGCTAACAGAACAGCACCCAGTATCCTCATGTCCTCACAATGTCCAATTCGATTAGACTTGACTACATTAGGAAGCTGGCAGTTGTGTTATTTGCACTCGAAAGAAAGAAAGATAAAGAGAGAGAGAGGGTGGAAAAGAGATAGAAAGAGAGAGAGAGAGAGAGAGAGAGAGAGAGAGAGAGAGAGAGAAGCGGGGGGGGGGGGGGGGGGGGGGGGGGGGGTTTAACGTCCAACAGCAGCACTATATAGACGATATTGTGAACGGGCCCCAAGACGGACGTCTGACAATTTTATCTGCTACCACCCCTAATTCAATTAGAGACGCTGGCAAACAAACAAAAAATAGATTGAGAGATTTAGAACAGAAGAAGCAGAACTGATAACATCCCGGATACAGACGCATAATTAAGACAACCACAATCGACCGGTTTTGGTACAAACTTTTAAAAGAAATAAGAGGAAAAAATACAACGGCAATTACAAAAAACAGAATGCGGTTGAAAAGTGTTAAGCGCTTAGGCCATATCAGACCATAAAGCATGCCTCCACCGGAAACTGGCTTGTACTGGCCTGATTGGGTTTGTGTGTTGTAAAGCAAAGACTGTGTTCCTAGAATGTTTGACTTGCCCAAAATAGATGGCTGGGTAAATATGGTTTTACATAATTGTTACCAAACCTGCCTGCCCGACGTATAGGATCCCTTTGGGAGAACTAGGGAGACCTTAGAACCAGAGCTCTCTCTCTCTCTCTCTCTCTCTCTCTCTCTCTCTCTTTCTCTCTCTTTTTCTATCTCTCTAGTTCTCTCTCTCTCTTTTTAACTCTCCCACTCTCTCTGTCCTTCTCTCCCTCGAGCGCGGATTTTCCTGGCTTTTTTAAAGTAAAATTGCACTTTGTATGAAATTACAGATTTAGACGCTAACTCTATACTCTAAAAATTTAATTATCTCGATTAAAAAATACATCAAGTTAGCAGTATTTTTCTAGGAAATGCCCATTCGTTTTGATATGGCTTTCAATTTTTAAAAAAACATTCCAGATGAAACGTTTTAATAGGCGTTTGATGGTTATTCTTAAAAATATGATGCATTATGGAGTCAAGACATCCTGCCAAGAATACTTATGTTAATTTTAATTTGGCGCAAATGAAGGAACATTACCTACACTTATCAGAAGAAAGACTTAGAACTTCAAAGACGACAGATAGAATAGAATAGAAAGACATCAACAAGACATTCTGCTTAAGAATATTATTACTATCATTCTAGTTTTGCCCTGGCAAAAAGACTGGAGGGCTTACCCTCAGCCAAAGGATTATGTTTGTTGGTTTAATTAGCTTCCGCCGTTTTGTGTTACATCACAGGTGTCCTATAAAAAATAGCACAATCTCCAGGACGAGGGTGATTTACGGAGTAAGGAAGAAATGGATGGGAATGTGGTAATGCGGGAACAGAAGGATGAAAAAAAGACACAAACAAAAACTTTTTACGCAGACAAGGGTGGAGGGAGATGCTATAGAAAATCAGATTTTAACTTTGTATCATATGCTTCTGGTAGTGTTTAAGTCGGTGCATTGAGAATAGAATTGCAATAATCAAATAAACTTGCTGGCAATTTAAACATACCAGATAGATAGAGAGGAGACAATTGATTGGCATATAGTTAGATAATCATATAGATTTATTTGTATATAGAGATATAGAGACAGAGAGAGCAATATATAAAGAGAGAGAGCTATAGCAAGAGACTGAGAGAAACAGAGATATAGAAAAGAGGCAGAGACACAAAAAATATGGGTATGGAAAGAAAAAAAAGAGAAGAAGATAGCAAACGCGACATAATTTGATAAGTTGTTAGAGCCAGAGAAAGAAAAATGTTGAAAGAATAGAGAGAGAGAGAGAGAGAGAGAGAGAGAGAGAGAGAGAGAGAGAGAACGATAGAGATAAATAATTATATCGTCTTCACACGTTTTGTTTTTTGTTGTTGCAAAAAACAGCAGTAAGAAGTGAAAAGAAGGGATTCCATATTAAATATTAAGACGGAAGAGCCGGCCTCTGCAACTGCTGGTGATGCTACAGCTTGTAAACAAAGGGGGGGGGGAGGTGTGCCAGAGAGAGAGAGAGAGAGAGACAGACAGAGAGAGAGACAAAGAGAGAGAGATAGAGAGAGAGAGAGAGACAAAGAGAGAGAGATACAGAGAGAGAGAGGAGAGACCGTTGGATTTCTTATTCTCAAGGCTCTCATCCGTTGACCTTTTGGCGCTAATTTGCTCAATGGCATTGAATATTTCGCAGAGCCATCTTTTTCCTGAATGTGGTGTTTTCAAAAAATATCATTTTAAAGTGTATAATAATTATGCTCGTAATTTCTATTGGGTCTCAAAGCTTTTACATTGTTTTGTGTGTATGTGTGTGTGTTTTTTTTTCCCTTTTTTGTGGTAATGGTTGTTTTTTCCCGGGGTAGGGTGTCTTTTTTTTTAACTTGGTTTATTTAAGAGTTGAAAGTGGTTGTGGTTTTTCTCTAGAGAGATATACGAGGCGGAATTTCCTATTTCTGACATCATCATTTATGTCATCAAGTAATTTTTTTTTTCAAATGGCAACTGTGCCTTGAATGTGCATTTCAACGCCAATCACAACATTTCTCAGTTACAATTTATTTATCTGTCCGACTAAATTTATAATTTTCAAACTCAAACAAAAAAACAAACACATACATACACATACTCATACATAAACATTATATAAAAAACAGAACACACGGGAGAGAGAGAATAAGAGGGAGAGAGAGAGAGCGAGAGAGAGAGGAGGGAGGGAGAGAGAGAGAGAGAAAGAGAGAGAGAGGGAGAGGAGGGAGAGAGAGATAAAACGATAAATACAGAAAGACAGGGCTATAGATTAAGTAGACCCCTTACAGTTATGCCGGCAATCATCGTGTTGCAAAACTCTTAACCAAAATAATTGCTTGTGGTTTTCTTTACACGAGCAGTTCAAAATATTGGTGTACACGGCATTATACTTTATATTTCATAAGCATAGTTGTTGGGTTGTTCCATGTATTTTAAATTATATTTTTTTTTAAGTCAGATTTTTGTAACTATGTGAGTATTACTCCTTCATAATACTCCTTTAAACATGATGATGTTGCCTTTCCCCCAGTAAATTCAAGCTTAAAATGAATGAGTGCCCTTTTTATGTTATGAATTCCCTCTGCAAAATTCAATGCCTAGATTGTGCTGTAAAAACATCTTAGCATGACGTTCTCAAAAAATCCTATACAGTGACAATGCGCTTAAGTGCGATACCTGGAACTTAGCCAAGACCCAATCGAAAGGAAATATTTTAAGTGGCGGAAGCTGGGATCGAACCTACACTCTTCCGATAAAAAGCCGCACGCTCTGCCCTTTAAACAGAAACACTGAAACAATTTTAAAAAGGTTCTTTGTTGGAAAATGACTCTGTATGTTCTGTACCGGGTCATGACCATGTATTTAGATGTTAAGTGAAGTTTATTGTATCAGCAATGCCATACGTCATTATAGCAAGGAACTTAAGTGCAATTAATTGCAGTATCGTGATATGAGTATTCAGTCATTTCCCCATTTTCTAAACATAGAGACCATAAAGAAATATGTTACTGTATAATAATTCCCGATTATACCAAACACCGGTGCACCAAGCTTCCAAAATCAATCAAAGTCGATTTTCTTCCCATTTCCAAATCCTTGTATTAAAAGGACGTGTATAAAAAAGACATGAGGTTCAGGGAAGAAGAGAAAGAGTGAATGTAGAAAAGTAGAAGAAAAAACAAGGAGGTGGAACCAATACATTTAAATCTTGGATGAAAACGTGTTTTGTTTGGCTTCATTAGATTTTCACTGCCAATATTGTAATTGATTATTTTCCAATTTCCTGCCCACCTGCTGGTAAGTGGAAATTACATTTTACCCGCGATTAAAAGGAGCATTGTATGTCAAATTTTGCTTTTCGAAAATAAGAGTTACCGGATAAACCTAGATTTTCGACCGTATTCTTAAAAACGAAGCATATTGGGAAAAAAATCAGCTAAAATTAGATCCGCTTGGAAGTATTTTATATAATGTACATTTTTTATTTATAATAAAATAAGATACTTTACATCATTTAAACATTATGAGCTAAAAAAGAACACAAAAAGCATAATCTTTATGTTTTACGGTGCTTTTGTCCTGATGCGGAAGTGAAATGTATCTCTTGGCAACATTGTCCCATCTCTCGTCGACTTCCTGTTGGTCTGATTACCGCTTCGTACATCATGCTGGTTCCATCAATGGCGAAGCTGATAGCTGACACCGAGACAGGCTTTTAAAAAAAAAAACAATACAAGCCTGGGCAGAATATATTTGTGTCCACAAATGATAATACATTACGTTCACAGCTGCAACCCCAAAACGGTGTAAGAGGCTGTTAAGGCTTTTTAAAGTTAGTTATGCAGTATGCTGATTCAGTTTATGGAAAAGCCATTGCTGTTATACGATGCAGTTTATCGTTAAACATACTTATATGAACTACTTTAAGACAAAAAAGGTCAACTAACTATTGTTTGATTCTCTTGCAAATCAAAACGATAATTTAAATGGAGAAATTACATGTCATTGTACTTAGAACATAATCATGTAACGTGGAGCTGTTTATAATAATAAGAGCACCATGAGTCGGTACTTATATGTTTCTAGCTGCAACCATAAAAATGTTGATATCCGTCTTTACCAAGCCTTCAAAAGATTTGTTCCGTAAAAGAAACCCATTCGTCCTGAAATTTAAAACACAAAGTAATGAATTAGCGAAAATGTCCATGCATTACAAATTAATGAATATGCCACCCCTCTCTTGATGATCACAAAACTTGAACAAAGTATTGCGCACTTTCTGCTGCACTACGCCGTTGTTTATTATTCTTTCCTTAAAGTCCTGAAACTGGTTTACAACGGAATTTTATTACATTTTTGAAATTCGTTCAAGTATAATGTAAGCGTTTAAAAAAAAACAACTTTAGATAACAGTTACTATTAAAAACGGTAGGCTGTTACAAATGTTTTCCAATAATTTGTTTTGATTTCATTAATATTAAAACAAAAAAAACCCGTAATGTATTGTCTCCGATTTACCAGCAAACTAGAAAAACAAAACACTCTAAAAGGGTTAAGTCATGAAGATTTATTGTAAACTTAATATTTTCTGTATCTAATCCAGCCATTGTTTACAGATTTAAAAGGAAACATTGGCCAACTGTCCTAGTTCCTACATTTTTTTTTTCTCTTCATCATGAGGTCCTAATGTTAAATAATTTGTGATAGAATTGTGTTTTCCTTTTTTTTTCACAGACACGTGTAAGACAGCACTAGTACTTGATAAAACTGCTCAGCATGGGTCTGTGGTATTGGTAACAACCCACACATTCTATGGTTCTCGTGAGTTGACTTTTAATCTTGGTTAATCATGTTTGTTTCAGTCAATTTTTTTGTTTAGAGATATTATTCATATGTTATTTAATTCGATTCGTGACCTAGCTAGTTTTCGTAATATTGGAATTTAAAAAATTTTCTAACGGCGATCATAAATATAAAAGTAAAAATGAATCAGACAGCTCTAACTTGAGGACGTTTTTAACACATTTTTAAAATAACTTATAAAGTATAAAAATAAATGATTCTTGTTGATCACTAGCATGATACTTGTTTGTAAAAGAAAATGAAACGAACGTGACGGAGTAAAACGCATAGGTATCCTTACAATCTGTCTTTAGACTTCTTATTCACATACCTACAGACAAGTCTAGGCTTATCACGACATTATACTCACGACCCTATTCTTAACTAAAGAAATTAGCCTCACCAAATGCGTCTTTTTCATATGCGTGCAAAGTGGGGAAGTTTGGCTTTCTCAACGCGCAGTAAAATCTATGACATCAGAACGGGCCTTCTTTTTTGTTTCACTTTCACTAAGCTTAGATCTACAATTGATTAGTCTCATTCTGAGAGGGCACTTAAACTTCGAACAGGCAGCATGTCGTCCTTTGAGGAGAATCAAGTTTTTAGTAGTTGGAGCGAGTTTTTTCTTTTTTTTTTGGCTTTCTGAACGCGTACTGCGTAGTTAGGGAGTTATAACACAAACTGCGTAGTGTCTCCAATGGCCTGTACACACACACACACACACACACACATACACATATATATATAGATATAATATCAATCTAGACACACTTAAAAACATTTTAAGGTGATCTAAATGAAGATGTTATAATAAAAGCGCCTAAAACACACCCATTTCTCATAAGAAAAAAAAATTGTTTCTAGCCCACAACTCTTCTTGGAACCAGTTATGCATAAAGGCTGTTTAACGGCCAAATTAATAACAGATAAAAGACACGAGACGCAGTAAATCTCGATTTGATACATCTGCATTTAACCACGTTTTTGATAAAGAAAAAAAAAAGAGAAGCATTTTTTCCGTGCTCGTTCTTTAATCCATCAATAAAGATCACATTGTTGTTGTTTTTTTTATCTCTATTATGGGCTGCGGTGGCACAGTTTCACGTACCCGTTGTATATTACCAGATTTGCATAAACTCGGTGCACGAGAACAAAGAGATAAATATGGAATAGATGTTCTGTTTGCATGGCACCATACATTAATTCTATTAATTTGCTCGTATTAAAAAAAAAGGTTTTTACAACATGCAGAGATTTCACGACACAAATTTATACACGGAACACTACATATTAATTCTCCATGGTTTGTCTTTATAGCTTTATTCAGTCCCTGCAGATGTATTACTATTTTTCCAGTCACTTAACCGAGTCATTTTGACTTGATACGAAACTAAACGCTCGCTGTTTTCCATGTACATAACAAAAACTGGTCGTTCAATGAATCATGGCAATGGAGTCGGAGCACAGGATTTCAAAGTGATGGAAGAAACAAAATGGTTGTGCTTTGATTTCTTTTATTGTGGCTAAACAAAGCACAAGAATACATACGCAGCATGTTTCATCTATCTTTCTTGCTATTTGTCTTTATTTTTTGTATATACTTTCCAGATGAAGGGTAGGGTGTTTGTACAGCTGTTCCATGAACTAGAACTGCAGCAAAGGGGCGTGTATATTAGAAAAACAGCAAAAAAAGCTAAAATATTCTAAGTTCTAAGTGCATAGCAATGTTGAACTTTCTACACGTGGTGGGTGTTTCTCCATATTACATTGCTTTGTTTTTCGATATTTCATTGGCTTGTTGTTTTTTTTTAAATATCTTATTGGCTTGTTTTTCTTGTTGCCATTTTGTTTCTCTTTTGAACCGGTCCATTAATTTGGAGGAAAATATGTGAAAAACGTATGTTAAACTTCGTTTACATATCTATAACGTTTTTTAATTAAAGAATGTGCCATTTTGGTATTATTATAAAATGCATACCGCGTTTATAATGAATGTATAAATGTATAATTTATGAACTTTCAATGTATTTATACACACCAAAGACAGAATTTCACGTGTTCAAGAGGCCAATGCAAAAGATAATTGATGTAGCTCTAAGTCATCTAACTTGTGTTTCAGATAAAAAAAAAACAACAACAACAACAACAAACAAAATCAGAAAAAACAACAACCAACAACCCTGTATTGTTCAGACGACCCTCTTGATTGGTTCGTCGTAGTTGAGTATTCTCGGCAAAGAGAAAAAACGATTGATATTCTTCTCGGAGATGTGATGAGTGTGATGATTGATGTTTTTTAGTCGTGACGTGGACGTGACTGTGCCTGGTTAGGCACCAGAGGGGGAGGCGGTGGAATAGGCCGGTGCCTCTCACGCCGCGAGAAGAGGAGGGGGAGGAAAAGACATCGCCCTTACTCCCCTAGCAATGCCGCGGGCCTATATGTGCCCGCAGTGGGGGAAATTGTCAAGTTTTTTTTTCTCAGCTCTGAAGTCTAGATCTAAAAGCTCCAATAAGGACTTTAAGCTCTCAGAGAGAGATAGAGTAAGAGAGAGAGTGGGGAGAGAGGGGCCAGCGGTGAAAGAGAATGAGAGACATAAATACACAGAGAGAACGTATGAGAGACGCAGAGAGAAAGAAAGAGAGACAGACACAGAGACGGAGACAGAGAGACAGAGAGACTGAAAAACAGAGAATCAGAAAGGAATTCACAATCAACATTTTTTAAGACTCGATCGGCCTTGGGGTTGCCATGACTGACTACAGCTCAACTAAGATTGAAGTGCTTTTAGCAGTGACGTTAAGTGTTTATGCCTTACTGGTTTTTTTTTCTTTTTGTTTTTGATTTCTTTATCCAGTTTTTCGTCCTGCTAGAAAGACCCCACACAAAGTCACGTGTTGTCGTTCATTTTTTTTTATTCTTGTGTTCCTATAATGTCATAATTAAATACTTCTTTTTTAGAAGTCCTGATCAATTAGGACAAATATAGATCTCTGTTATAGTATAAACAAGACTTTCACGGGGTTTTTTTTTTTTCGGCATTTGAAAAAAAAAATGGGTTTGATGTTTTATGTGGGTTTTTTTTTTATGAAAATGGTCTCGTGAAATTTCCTTCATATGCCCTTATGCTATTTTAGACCGTGAATCAACCTTTTCTTTTTTTGAGTACCTAAGGGGAACATTTTTCGGTAATTAATTAGGTTTTAGTTTTTATCTAATCTAGCCAGCAGATCATTTTCCTTCTATATCCAAAATATTATCCTTAATTATGCGTTCTCATACACAAACTGTCCGAACTGTGAGATTGCCTTTTTTTGCATTTTCAGTCAATGAGCAAAAAAAAACCCCAGACAGCCTGATTTATATTTACCATATTGCTGTCAAATATATTCCGACCCTAAATGCTCACGGTGAGAAGAAATATGATAATCACATTACTGTTACTCTCATAATCCTTTTAACATAACAAATTTTTAATATCCAAAATATTATCCTTAATTATGCGTTTTAATGCACAAACTGCCGGAATGTGATTTTGCCTGGTTTGCATTTTAGAAAATAAAAAAAGAAAATACTAAAAACCTGACAGAATTATTAATATTCACTATAATAATTACTGCTAAATTATTCCAACCCAAAATGCTCACTTTGACAAGGTATATGATAATGCCAATACTATTGCTCTCATAATCTCTGACATAGCGAAGATACCAGGACCCCTGTCTTTGACGTAGACATTAAACAACATAAGTACAATCTATTTAAGAAAACTTATTTAAAACCCCAAATAATTGCCAAATATATATACAAGAACACTAATTAGTATTTATCACACAAGTGTGTCGAGTTATTCCAACCAAAAAATATAACAGTGAATTTTATTTTGACAGTGAAATCATTTTTTCAAATGTAATTTCTGTTCAACCTGAAAATTACAAAAGAGTTGCTAATTCATACTTTGATTACGTTCCTATAGAAAATGAACCGCGCCATAATGGCATCACTGTTTGAAGGCCCATAACACTGGAAACACAAAATGTAAATGAGTTATCTAGTTCTAGTCTAGACACTTCTAGCTGTAACCAGATTTGATTGGATCCAAACAAGTTTTTGTTCAATAGACAAGGTCGAATTCTCTGAGACCTGCTTCAAATCTTCCAGCCTTGACTCAATAACATCGTCAGGCGGGCTGCCTCTAGCTCGAGGCTATCTAATCCTCACTCTTACTGCATGGAAATAGGAAAAGGTCCATGAACTGTTACAACAAAATGCTAAAAAAAACAACCATAAAAACAACATTATTCCGTCTTTTGTATTAGGAATTGAATAACCAGCAAGCGCATAATTTAAAAAAAAATGTCTGACAAACTTTAATCTGTGCAAAAAAGTAAGTGTGAAAGTACGTATAAAAATGGACAGAAACCATATTTTTCAATCACAATAAAATATTTAGAATGTTTAATCCCAAAATTAGCACGTTACCTACGTGTGCCTCTGACTGTAGATTTTTATTAAATAAACAATCATAATTATGACACCATCAAGCTTTAGTCTAGACACCCTAAACCGAAATCACATTCGATTGGTTCCAAACCGGTCAGGTCTCCGAAGCCAGCTTGAAATTTGCCAGCTTTGATTCAATAAGAGCGTGGGGCAGGCTGCATCTTACTGCATGGAAATAGAAAATGGTCCTCTAACTGTTCCAAGAGAACGCTGGAAAAAAAGAAAGAAAAGAAGTTATTGTGTTTTGTAGTAAATTATCAGCATATGTAGAATTCAAAATATACCTCTGATAACTGCATTGTAAAAAGAATATAAAAAAACAACTTCCTAGCATATATAATAAATGTTAAATAGCAGAACTTTAAGACTTTGTCGATCCACAAAGCCACCACTACAACTACGTCCATTAATTCCGTGACAACAAGTAAAAAATGTACTCGGTGGGTTCCTGGATGTATATACTTAAGTTTGTATTCGTTAAAATCACAACAGTATTTAAGATAACTAATCGTGATCGATCAATAAGTTGATCGATTTCAAATTAGCCTATGAATAGAGGCAACCGGTTGGGATAACGGAGCCAAACATTTGGAATTTCTTGTGTAATTTTAGATATAGTTCGAAGTCGTGCTTAAAACCTCGAAGGCTTTTCATAAAGTTGTCTAAAAACTCTCTTAATATTTTAAGTTATTTTATTATTATTCGTATATTATATGTTTTTTAACCTAATTTTAAAATCCTACTCATTTCACCAACTGAAAGGCCTTTTCCATCTAGGAAAACCCGCAGGTAGTCAAAGCTGATTGAGTTATCTCCGTGCCAAGGGAAGTAAGGACGTTTAATTTAGAAGAAGTGGCTGAGTGATGAGCTGGCTGGATCGATGGACGGAGCTACTGGGCTAAGCAGATAAAGCCAGGAAGCTTCAAGCTGACGATTATATTAAAACGACCACCTCAGAGAAACCGCCGCTTCCACACAAATAGTGGTTACTTTCAGCTTTAAATACAGACTTTGCGTTTTACTCAACTATAGCGATTGACATAATCACGCTTTTAAGCAATGGGGTTTCTCTAATCGATTATTGGCTCCGTGAATCTAGGATACAACCACTGTTATTACAAGACGATGTACATTTATTATCTATCGTTCAAGTTTCCACTATGGGCCCCGTTTTCGCAATACTCATGATAGAAGCATAGAGGGACAGGTGAAGTAAATAAAATGCATCTGATCCTTGAATTCTTTTCCTTTATTTTAATGTATTTACTGTTAAAAGTAAACGTGAAATTAATAATATTATTACTTTGTACATTAATATTGTCAAGAGTGATATTTTTGTTATTTTTTTAGCGATGAATGGGAGGGTACATAAAACAAATACAAAGTTAGTTTAGTCATAATGCTATACATGATGTTTCTAAATTTGTATAAAACCGTAATACGTTTAGTTTCTTTCATACGACTGTTCTGGAAAATATTTATTCGTTAATTTTTCTTTCCATTTCATTGACATTCTTCACCGCGTTCGTCTATTATGCAAATGTAGCTACTTTCAAAAAAAGTGATCATTACTTGAAAATATCTAGTCAATTCTATTAGTTTTTTTTTAAGTAGGTAAAACATTTCATAAAAATGTGTTTGGTTAAGGAATGAAGAAATTAATACCATTTACCAAAATTCATTAGAAGTATTGTTTCATAATATTAGAATATAAAAAAAATATTTTTTTTTGTTTTAATAATGAAAAAAATGTAACCATTTTTATGGCGAATGGTATTATGGATATAGATAAAATGATTGTCTCATAGAAAATAATGTTTTCGGTTTTACCAAAAATTATTAGTATAAAAAAAAGAAAACATGTACAACAATTACTTTAGATTTAAAATCAGATATAGAATATTACCCTACACTATAGGAAATCGAAACTTTCTTAAAATTTTATCAGACTTAGACAAACGTTTTCTTTGTTATTGCCCTTTGAATTGTGTACAACGTTAGTGAGGATGGTTAATTTTAGCACGAATGAACTCTAGGCATGGAATCAAGCTGCAATTAAGTAAGTACAAGCATGCTATTGAGCTGAGTCTCAATGAACACAGTCTTTCCGCACGGGCTTAATTAGGAAGAGTTGTGTCTCATTTCATCATGTTCTCCATGTCTTTTTGCATAACATTATGTGGAAGAAAGGAACATGTTTTAAAAAAAAGTTTGCTACAAAAGCAAATTATATTGTTTTTTTTTAACCTTTCTTTATCTGTTTATGCTGTACGACTAACATCAGTGAATAAGAAAGAAGAAGAATAATAAGAAGTAGTAGTAGTTGTAGTAGTAGTGAGTAGTAGTAGTAATAGTAGTAGTAGTAGTAGTAGTAGTAGTAGTAGTAGTAGTAGTAGTAGTAGTAGTAGTAGTAGTAGTAGTAGTAGTAGTAGTAGTAGTAGTAGTAGTAGTAGTAGTAGTAGTAGTAGTAGTTATCATTGTTGTTGTTGTTTGTAAAATAATGGCAGTAGCAGTTATAAGGAAGCCAAAAAAAATTCTCAGGCAATGAAACGTATTCTTACTACAAGCAGATTAGCACTTAATGTGAGACTATGAGTACCCAGGTGCTATGTACAGCTAGCCGGTCCTCATCTACGGAAGCTAGACGCTGACAATAAAAAAAACGCTGGAGAGACGTATCACAGCAACTGGTTCAATCGATCAATGCTCAAAGTCTCATGGACGAGAAGAAAAACAAACCGAATGATTTTAAGAGAACCCGGCACCGGATAAAATCTCCTAAAATCCCCAGACAACAAACAAAATTCGTTGGTTATGTCACGCGCAGACATAGTTAAGAACATGTTATTACATCTGGTAAAATGAACGGAACGCTGGAGAGACGTACCACAGCTACTTATTGTGGTCCAATTGAAGAATGCTCACATTCTCATGGGCGACATGAACAAAATACGAAATTTAAAAATAATGGCAGTAGTAGTAAGATTAGGAAAAGCAAAAAAAAAAAAAAACGTATTCTCACTGCCAGTAGAATAGCACTTAATGTGAGACTACGAGTACCCATGTGCTATTGAGAGCTAGTCGGTCCTCATCTACGGAAGCCAGACGCGGACAATAAAAAAAACGCTGGAGAGACGTATCACAGCAACTGAGATGTGGCCCAATCGATCAATGCCCAAAGTCGCACGGAGGACAAGAAAAACAGTCCAAATGGTCTTTAGAGAACCAGGCACCGGATTAAATCTCCTAAAATCACCAGACAACAAACAAAATTCGTTGGTGATGTCACGCGCAGACATAGTTAAGAACATGTTATTACATCTGGTAAAATGAACGGACGCTGGAGAGACGTACCACAGCAACTTATTGTGGTCCAATTGAAGAATGCTCAGTCTCATGGGCGACATGAAAAAATACGGAATGTTTTTAAGAAGAGCAGGTACCGGATTTAATCTCTTAAAAAATCAGGACACAACAAGCAAAATTCGTTGGTGATGTCACGTTTCGAACATGGTATTACATCTGGTAAAATAAACGGAAAGAGAGCGAGAGGAAAACACAGAGAAACGATCTGGGACAGGCTAGGAAAATGGATCAGTGGAAGCAAAGCGATCGACCTGATTGTGACGTGCGGGGACAGAGAGATGTGGAGGGATCTGGTCTACATGATAAGTAAAAGTAGTATTGGTAGTACTATCATCAATTAAATGTGAATGTAGCTTTAGAGCTTTGTTATCAATATGCAAGGCACCAAAAAAATGTCAAAATAAGTATAGTGCAGCTCCAAGAATACAAAACGATACAAACTAGCTGATCTTTAGTTCTATTTCCAAACGGTAACATTTTTTAATGAATGTGATTTCCCTGTAATTATGTTAAAATGCCATATGATTCCATTTATATATTTTGTAGTTGACTTGAAATATTGTTATTGATCTAACTGTCAAGATAAAATAAATAAATATTGTTTCACTTACATAATATTTATTCAAGCTGCAGGCCAATAATATGTTAAGATTTCTAGCTCATTGGTTAGCGAATTATTTTATCTGTATTACTTTTCATAAACAAACAAAAAATCAAAATTAAATTTGGTCAATGTTTGGCATATTTTAAGCCCCAGGACACTGATTTTTTAATTTTTTGAATCCTATATATCCTTCAGCTTAGCAAAAATCCCCACAGATGTTGCCCTGATTGAATTTAAGCTCACTACACGCCACTGGTGGCGACAGGAATAAACAAGAACAATAAGTCCCACATTTCCTATAGAAGTTTTGCGATTCACATAATGATAAAGAATGACATAATCACACCCTTTAGACATAGGGTTTTCTGATCATCTGTGTAACTTACTTGTAGCTTGTGACGTCATCAGCTTGGGGTTCACCTGACCTAGTTTTTTCCTACAAGTCAGCTCTACATGCTACACGTAATTTCGGCCTGTGTGTAATGTCGGCACTTTAAATATTTTTTTTTTTCAATCTACAACTACGTAAAAATTTACATTAAAAAATGTTAGGACAATTTTGGATTTTTATTCAAATGTTAATCCATTGAAAGAAAATTGGGTTCTGAAATTAAATTTCTTTCGATCGAAAAGTGGTTTCAAAACACATGCTCTTAGCTGTCGGGTTATCGTTAGGGTATGGATTTTGAGTACATATTTAGTGATTCTATTATCCTTTTTTTGTTTTTGTTTGTTTGTTTTTTTACCGTGATCAAGACCCGTGTAATCGCAATAATGTGGAATGTGGACCTAGATCTAGATTTCATTAGATCTACATCCACAGCGTTTAAACTTAAAGTAAAAACAATCACAAAAGCTTCAAGTCGACCTGTGGGTTACGCTGCTATAAGGCTTTTCAGCCAAACGACGCCTTTTAGCGCGATCCTCGTTTTCCTACACGCTACAGGCTTATGTCAGAGCGACACGTATGGTTTCTTTAACTCTCTATTATTGGCTCCGCAAGGCTAGCGTAGAGCTATGTTTAGTCTCCGGTGCAGATTCACTTACCTATCGGCTTCGTTTCCGCCATGGGCCGCTTGATCGTAATGTCTCGAATATAAAAATTATAGAAAGCGCGTCTCGTCTTGTAGAGACAGGAGGAACAGGGTAAGCGCGCGTGCACGCGGCTCGGAGAGAGAAGATAAAGGGCGCTAGTGAGTAGACCGATCGTTCCTCGGAACGTGAGTAACTTCAGTCGGGAACAATAACAGTAACAACACCAACAACAACAACAACAACAGCAACAAACAAAACCAGAAAAAACAACAACCAACAACCCTGCATTGTTCGGACGACCCCCTTGATTGGTTCGTCGTAGTTGAGTACTCTCGGCAAAGAGAAAAACGATTGATATTCTTCTCGGAGATGTGATGAGTGTGATGATTGATGTTTTTTAGTCGTGACGTGGACGTGACTGTGCCTGGTTAGGCACCAGAGGGGGAGGCGGTGGAATAGGCCGGTGCCTCTCACGCCGCGAGAAGAGGAGGGGGAGGAAAAGACATCGCCCTTACTCCCCTAGCAATGCCGCGGGCCTATAGGTGCCCGCAGTGGGGGAAATTTTCAAGTTTTTTTTTCTCAGCTCTGAAGTCTAGATCTAAAAGCTCCAATAAGGACTTTAAGCTCTCTATTGAGTTTGGTAGCAACGGAGCGTGAAGTAAAATTTTCATGGAGCCGTTGTGAAGCCTTTGTTGTTTGTTGAAAACTTAAAATTCAGTTCTATTGTCTTAAAAATGGATTTATATAAACTTATTGTTTCTCTTCCTTTCTTGCGAAAATAACGTTATTGATTTCGCTGCATCAATTTGAAGCTATGCTGCGTTTTGCTCTTGTTGTGATGAAGCTGAACTTCAGAAAGCAACGGAGCATATTGTTTGTGCATATTATTTTGCAGCATTAACTATGTACATATCAACTGTGAATTTTCATTAGTGATTTAGTATATTTAAAGCAAAGTTTATAGAAACAAAATGGATTACAAAGGTAAGTCGCAAAAACTTTTTAAAATGTTTGTTTTAAATTTGAAATCAAAGTTATAACTAAATTAAAGTTTTTAAGTAATGAAATTATTTAATATATTGTTGCTTGTATTAAAAAACAACCACAGAAAAAAAGCTTACATTTTTCCAACACAATTGATTTCTAGGTTATATTTGCATCTGCAGTCAAAAAGATTACCCACCCTTTTAGAGTAATGTTGTCTCGACGTTCGTAAAAATTTATCCTACGATGATTTACAATGTACGCGATATTTTAAGGTGAAATAAAATTAAATAAAAATCTATAAAAATGTATGGCTGTTTATAAATGTCTGGTCTTTAGATCTTTTCCGTTGCTCCAGACATTTGCATGTCAATGATATTGTTGTGTTAGTTTTAAATAATTGTTGTGATTTGATGCAACCGTGTCAAAAAAACAGAAGGTAAAAAGAACACGAACAATCGACTTACTTAGAACTTCACGAAACCTCAATAAAATATGTTGATAATTTAAGATACAAATCGCTTTATGAAAAGTTGTGACAGAAGAACGGTAGAAAGTTCAGCACTATGATTATATATAGAAAAAATGCAAAGGAATTTTCTAGTTAACTTTACCCGTTGCTTAACAGTGTGTGTCTTTCATTTTTTAAAGTAATACGATCATTTTTATTTTTGTTCTTTAATTTTTGTAAGGCTATTTTGGCTAAATTATTCCCTTTAAAGAAGTTCTTAGACAACTTGAGGTCGTTTTGAACATTCTGATTAGAAATGTTTATTACTTCTCCGGTTAAAGCATTCTCAGCGCTTTGCGTATAAACCTCTCCATCTTCTTCTTATCTTCCACTCAGTAGTCTTTTTGAAGTTTCAGGCACCTCCTGCTTGACTTTAAAACCCATATCTTTCTGAGATCCCAGATCTGAGAATAATTATTTTCCCATCACTCTGCGAGATGTGTATGATGTTTAAGCCGCTCGTTAAAATGGTATGACGTTCTTCGGGGTCTCTCCCTGATAGAGTTAGCACTGATCTGATTTCATGACGCCTCCAGAGGAAGCATCCACCTGGTCTGTCAACCCCCCCCCCTCCCTGGAGGCGTCGTGAAGTTAGATCATTTCTAACTCCATCATGGGGAGACTGCGAATAACTTCAAGCCATCTTAACTAGCGGTCTTCAACATTATTATATAGGCTACTTTAAAAAAATAATTATATATTCCACTTACAACCCGAAATTTTTAAGGTGATTCTAAGTGGGCTTAATATTGCCAAAATGATAATCGCAGTAATAGCTCATAAACGGTGCTAAGAAAGGCAAATAAAGCATAGTCATAGAAAAGAGACAGATACAGAGACACTGAGAGAGAAAGAGAGAAATAAAGAGAGACCAGAGACAAAGGTTAAGAAAAAGAGGGAGAGATAGAAAGAGAGAGAAAACAGATCCTGAGATGCGGTATTTTCACTGACGTGATTTCTAGAAAATAACTTTAGACCTTCATATTGTATAAATAATCAATCAACGAATCAGTTATCCAAAATTAAATTTCAACAAAATTACTCGTGGCATAGGCTACTATGAATATTACTTAACACTGCCATCCATCTTTAGATGGCTGCCTAATTGTTAGTCAATTTGATCAAGTTGATAACAATTAAGATAGCCATCTAAAGATGAATGGCAGTGATAAATATATTCATAGTAGCCTTTGCCACGAGTAATTTCTGAAGATTTAATTTTGCATAACTATTTTTTTTATTTCATAATGTAGAAAATATAAAGGTCGAAAGTTATTATTTTTCTGTACATCACGTCAGTGAAAATACCGCATCTCAGGATCTGTTTTCTCTCTCTCTTTCTATCTCCCTCTTTTTCTTAACCTTTGTGTCTGATTTTTTCTCTCTTTCTCTCTCAGTGTCTCTTTATCTGTCTCTTTTCTATGACTATGCTTTATTTGCCTTTCTTAGCACCGTTTATGAGCTATTACTGCGATTATCATTGTGGCAATATTAAGCCCACTTAGAATCACTCTAAACATTTCGGGTTGTAAGTGGAATATATATATTTTTTAAAGTATATAATAATGTTGAAGACCGCTAGTTAAGATGGCCTGAAGTTATTCGCAGTCTTACCCTGATGGAGTTAGAAATGATATAATTTCACGACGCCTCCAGGGGGGCATCCACCTGGCCTTTCAGTGCCACACTCGCATCAAATCTGGCCTGGTTGGGATGGTTGCCTTGTTACCTGCAGGTAGATAGACTGTACACAAGTATGGTGGGCGTTCATGGTGAATATATTATAGAGCCTTAAATAGCCTTAAATAGCCTTTGTTAATTTAGATATTTTTTAGAACTAGATTCCATGACAATGTCAACTAGAATTACCATAGCCTATAACACGAAAGGTACTCAAGGTATATCATATACAGCACAATCTAAGGTTCTTTTTTTGTTTGACTGAGAGTTGTATTTACGCATAGTTGTTTTTCCAGTTATAGACCTTTTATGAAGCTTTAAATGATAACTATTCTGTTTTTTATTTATTTAATTTATTGCATCTTTAGACACAGATCATAGAGATTACGTTAGTGTGTACTTTAACCAGCGTTTTATTAACATTTCTCCTTTTCCTTCATATAGAATGCATCATTATAAATACAATTGCTTTTCGAAAAGCAACTCAGGTTATGTCTTCGTTCTGTCTCTACCTATCTTCTTGTATTTTTCTCTCGCTATTTCTCTTGCAAATTTTATTTGCCTCCCTCTGTCTTTCTTTTCGATTTATGTTTCTCTTTGTCTCTACCTTTATTTAATTTTATAACGTAGTTTAGACCTCTTTTGCGATTCATGTTTTGGTATTATCGATCTTACCTTGCAACAGTGCTACTAAAAAAAAACAAAAAAACTTTATAGGCTATTCACCCTAAATAACTTGATAATGCATTGAAAATATTTTGGTCTTGAAAATACTGTTTGGTTAAAGTTGATTGGAATCTCAGACACTGATTGATTTCGTAGTTTTATCTGAGATTATGAGCTAAAAAAGAAAACCGAAAAAGTGGGATGTGAGGAGATTAAGGGAAAGATAGATTAAATTTTAAATTAAGCCTAAAAATAGAGACTGAAAATAGTTACTGAAGCCTAATAAGTTGAGACGAAGAAAGAAACTGGGAGAGTGACTAAAATGTGACACGTATAGAGAAAGAATTAGGGAAAGAGGAAAAGCTTAAAGGAGAGATAGATAGATAGAGAAAGAGAGAGAGAGAGATAGAGAGAGATAGAGCGAAATAGAGAAAAATAGAGAGATGATGGGGGAGAGAGAGAGTGAAAGAGATGGTAGAGATAGAGAAATAGAGAGGGGAGAGATGCTGGGAGTGGAGAGGAGAGAGAGAGAAGGAGAGAGAGAGAGCGAGAGAGAGAGAGAGAGAGAAAGAGAGAGAGAGGGGAGAGAGAGCATAAATTGTTCATAAAAATCGACGATAAGCTTAGAACAAAAATTCCAATAAAAGGCAAAGGCGCGCGCGCTGTTTAGGGTGGGGTGAAAACAAAGTATAATTTAATCCTCATGAAGGTCTCTTCAACCTTTGCACATCCCTGGGAAGCCCTTAGAATATTGAATGGGCTTCATGTCAAACACTACTGTACAAGCGTACTTACTTTCTTGCTTTTCTAATAGCATTGACTAAACTCTATAGTAATTTTAATAGTAATCTTACAGAAAAGCATCCAGTAGTTACAGCAACAATGCCTATTTTTTAATATACATGGCTAATGTTGGCGATACAGTTAAGAGGTTAAGGCCGGTTTACTAATTAGGGCACTTGTATCTACGCTATACTATAAATAGGTTGAACATATCCTTTATGGAGCAAGATCGACAAAGTTAAAACTACTTTCCCTATTCAGTTAAGTATCGAAAATATATTCCACAAAAAATAAATCATAGTACTGAAATGTCACGTTCAGAATGTACTATACTGCATGGTCATATAAATGTCCGGGTACTAACAATATGAAATTCTTCTTATAAAGTATACAGTGAGTAAAACCCCTAGCGTGCAAATAAAGTACTTTTCATCAACTTGCTTTTGTGAACAAAGTGATAATGCTCAGGAGAAGAATGTCCTTATTTTTTTCTGGCAGTGATTTTGGTGCCAACAGCCTTTCGTAAGGAGCTTGCGTGACCGGTCTGACACAAAAGAGATGACCCTTGTCGAGGCGACACAGTCAGGTCATTTTATAACACATTACTTACGTTTCAGTCTCCGTCAGCCTGAACATTTCGGGTAACCTGTGGGATACATGATCGAGGAGAAAGTATTGGAAATTACCGTTTAGCTAACTGGAAGTTGTACCTCAGTCTGTCTGTCTATCTGTCGTGATCTCTCTCTTGTTCTCTCTCCCCTTCCGTTTGTCTCTCGATCTACATCTAGCTCTGTCTGGAATGTCTAATCTTCGTCTGTCTGTCTGTAGGCTTATCTCAAAACCTGTCTGTCTGACTGTATGCCTGCCTCTATCTCTTTCTGTCATTGTGTCTCTCCCTTTCACACCCCCCTCTCTCCCTCTCTCTCTCTCTCTCTCTCTCTCTCTCTCTCTCTCTCTCTCTCTCCCCCTCTCTCTCTATCTCTATGTCTCCCCTTATCTCTCTCTCTCTCTCTCTCTCTCTCTCTCTCTCTCTCCGGAGATTGGATCGGTTTTTAGTTTATTAATTTATTATCAGCCAGTAGGTTACACCTGGAAAAGGTTCCAAGACAAATATCTGACAAACATTACGTGCTGCCACATAAACACAGACGACTTTTCTCTCAGTTGCGCTTCCGTTAATAATGTATTCGTGCATCGCAACTCAATGACTCACATAATTATGTCCCATGAGAGAAAGGACTATTACAATTATTATCTTTATCTTTCATACCCTAGGATTCAATATGATGTTTTTACTATTTAAATAATTTCGTGGCCCCTTTTCAACCAGTCAGGCGCACCTATCATTTATTGTCATTTACACAAAACAAATCTTGAGTTATTTTGTGGCTTGTTTCATCCCTCGTTGAAGCTGTATTCTGCAAAACCTAATGCATCTCCATCACATTGCACCCCGACAATTTATTCACCTTGTCTTTACATAATACACCTTTGATCGAAGTTTCTCCTATCTTTTTCTGTTTATACAGTGTGTAATTATTATGTCGATGCGTTTATTTTCCCCTCTCGTTTCCTCTGGTTACAGATTCAGCGTTCTATAAAGTTCTCTGTGCTATATTTCTTCCTCTCTGGTTGCCGTTCAACGTGGTTATCTCTAATTATATCGGAATCTCGCGTCATTCTCTATGGTTTTGTATTTGTCGGGATGTCTATCGCTTTTTCTCCCTTTTTCTGGTATTTATATTCTGTTACCCCTCTCTCTTGCTTATCTTCTCTTTCATTCTGATTCTCTTTCAATTCTTTCAACGATATATTCACATTTGGATTTATCCAATTTAATGTTTCTAATTCTCGTTGTGTGTAATTGGGAATTATTTAACTATGATAAGTTAAACCGCTTCTGTTGTGTAATTTTGTTATAAAATATCTCAGATATAGTTTCAGTTTTATTATATATATATATAGCTAAAAAAAAAAAGAAAACCTATAAAAAAGCACTGAAAAAGCATAAATCTGTACCATTTATTTTACTTAAACTGCAATTAGAATAGCACGAGATAAGGCATGCGTTCGTTAGGGGAGGAACAAATGGTCGTTTCAGTTACCTTTCTCAAGCCTTGGTACGGAGTAGCGTGAAAAAAAAAAAACGCCTTGATGGTTGTCTTAAAAGGTGAGTAAATCAAGGCTATCTTTCATTCGATTTCCTACAAGAGAGTTCAGACTCCCAACACGTCAAGGTTATTACTGTATATTTTTTCAACTAGTCCGAGGCCAAGAATTTCTATGTGGTAAGGTTTTACACGTTTTTGTGGGTAGGCATGAGTTGTAGTGATGTTTGGAATGCGTTTTTGCAAAAAATATGCCTAATAAAATTGTAGAAATAATAAGTGAACTCACTTTGTGTGATAGCCATGTTTAGAACAAAGATAATATAAGATAGAATACGATTAACCTTTATTATCCCATGGGGAATTTTTTCTTGGTTATACTGATTCAATTCAGACACATCAATTATATACGTGTGATAGGGAAGAACAAAATAAGCATTATTCAATCCTCGAGTAACACTCTTAAAATTATACACTGTCAGATATGTATACTTATTGAAATAAAATGAGGATAACGACGAGTCAAGCTCCCGCAACGTTGTCATTACAACCCTAAGTTTTTTCAGGTACTGTCTTTTGATGGTGAAAATTTGCAAAAATTGTTTTATGGATAATGAGATCTAAATCTAGTTCTATTATTTTTTGCCAAACAAATGTTGGAGTTACTATATTATTATCGACCTATTCTAATCGATGCCGCAAATTCACCTCATAAAATACATGTAGATTGCAAACGTATTTATCAAATTTTTTTTTTTTTAGTATTCTATAAGTAGTCAAGGTTTACTTGGATTTCAACTATTATTTGTTTCTCAAAACCACTATCTATCCCATAGACGTAAGCCAATCTATTCATAGTGGCATCGTGCTTAAGATTGTTGGTCTATTTTCGGCGACCATGCACAACTTCCAGAGCGGTGTGTACATATGCAAAAGATACAAGAACAGCAATTTTACTGTTAGATTATAATCTAGATCTAGAATAGATCTAAATATTTAGTAGCAGCATCAATAAGGGCAATATGACTAACCTAAAATAATTATAATAATTTATAATTTTGTTAACTGTCATATTCAATTCATATCGTCTCGATCCACAGTTTATGGAGTCCGTTTTCTATGTTTGTTTACATTCATGTCCATCATAATTATGTTTACACCTTAAAATGTCATCATATGATGCGTAGAAACTTGTCACCTCTGCAAGAAGAAAATTCAAAAGTCCGCCATTATCATTACCACAAATAGATTTTGTCAGTGCAGATTTTAAAACGATCCAGCTATTATTTGTTTCTTTAACTGCTGACATTTTCTTTGGAATAATCGTGGAGTTCGCTCTGGAATGGTTATACTTATTTTGGCATGCGTTTGTCCGAGCTATAGGCCTATACATTTATCAGTTCCTGTGGAAATAAAGCAGTGTTATTGTTTTAGTAATGGACATTGATTGCTGGCCAAACTGCCTTTTAATAAAAATATAATAGAGACAATAAAATGAAATGCCAGGGAGGTATTATTAGGCAGGTAAAGGCATAACTATCTTAATATAGAGAAAATGATAGAGCGAGATAAATATATAGATGAAATGATGGATTGTTGGCAAAGCCTCCGAAAATAGAAGGCCAAGTCAGCAAATTGAAAGAAGTGAAAGGATTTTTGCACACCATGGATACAAGTGATGTTATTTCCTTTATTTTTAAGCAAAGATAGGACAGAGTGATACTTAGAGTGTAATATTCAGCCCATACAATCAGCCTACACTGCAAAAATGCGAAATGCCCGATCTATGTGCGCACTGTTTTAGGTCCTTTTTTTTTTGAAAATTCATAAATGATCGGTTATTTAATATCTATTTGACTTGAATAATAGTTTCGCAGCGCGATGCGAAGATCTTAAAAATATAGCTCACTTTGATTCTTGCCTTTTATTTTTGGACGCCTTGATTTTTAGTAGTTGGAATATACTTGAAGTTGTAAACATGGATTCACAAGTAGACTAAAATCGCGACCGTTGCCTTATTATTTATGAATTCGATTAAGGATACATCTAGTTCTACAACATGTATTGTTAATCTAAATTTTCGATTTAAAAACTGACATTAATTCCATACAATGTAGCAATATTTAGACAAAACAAGGTGGTGTGTTCTCACAAACGTACAAGTATATCCTTGAAAAGGACAAGAAATTATGTAGACAATTATAATGACAATTACTGAGCTTTGAAGGTAAAGAGAGAGAGAGAGAGAGAGAGAGAGAGAGAGAGAGAGAGAGAGAGAGAGAGAGAGAGCGAGCGAATGAGAGAGATAGAAAGAGAGACGTAGAGAGAGGCACAGAGATAGGGGCTGAAAGAGACAGACACAGAGAAAGATCGCAGAGATGCCTTAAAAATATATAAAAGCAAGGAGGAAAGAAATACTAGCGAAAACTAGACATACACAGAACAGATCAACTAAAAAAACCCAACAAAGACAACAAAGAGATACGATTTTTGAGACAGTGAAAGAGAATGAAAGAAAAGTTAAACTAAATCCAACCTGGTACCTTCTGTTTATTAATAATTTTCTCCCGATAGTGCAATTTATGATGCATTTATTTTGATAGCGTGCGTATTGAATGCGTATAACAACACAAATGTTATTTGATTTTCCATAAACAAATAGATCAATGGAGGGCGTCCGTACATTATCTGTTTAACTTAAATCTTTAAATAGAGCACTGTAAGTTTTAACGTCCGACCGGAAATGATTTAAACATAGCTTTAAAACGTAACTCACACAAGATTATACATTTGATTACATTTTAAAAAATCATTGAAAAATTTGCAGATTTAAATCATAAAAAAATGTTCAACCAAGGTGTTACATTTCATTTACTTAGTGATGAATTTAACAGTTTTGATAAAAATTAAACTAACTATGAATAATATTATGTTGTCTTACATTTATATGATTAATACATTTCTTGTCTTGTTTCTTCTGTTTTATGTATGTGTTAATTATACTGTGTTTTTGTGAAAGTACGTTAGAACATTAATTTACAATTACAGGTAGATTATAAAAACGGAACACCAACATAATTTTACGTCGTCATGGTAACATTGACCTAAGCTCTCTTCTAGACCAGAATGGCAAAGACTTTTGAATTTCAGGAAATTACTAAAGATTAGACTTGGGTAAGAGATGTTTGAACTTTAATGAAAAACTAATCTGGCCTAAAGTTGAAAGGGCTGAGATATACATAAACAAAACTTTTTATGCGCGCTATTCAAAGTTGGAATTTGTACCAGTAAGCACTAAGGCAAGATAGCAGTGCATTTAGACGAATTGCATTTTCAGTGCATTTCAAAGTACATTAATTTATCTTGTCGTTAGAATTTAAAAGTAAAACTTGAAACAACATTTTTATATCGCTCTTTATGAATTTGTGTAATATAGCGCATTGTAAAAAAAGTGCATCATAATAGCCTCAGAATCCATGATATATTTAGATTTACTCTACTATATTCAAACTTAGTAAAATTGTTACTGACTCATCGTGTTTTTATAACTTGTTTATCAACCCTTACACTTTCAAAATAATGTTCACGAGATAAACAAAATATCGCATTCTTTTAGATTTTACGTTTTTTTTTCAACTTTATTTTATATAGCACCATGTCCACAGAAGACCAAAATAAACAAGAGTTTTATTGCTATCGACTGCTAGAGCGCTACATATTATTCTGAATGTAGCAAGTCGAGGTGGGATCAATAGGGTCGGTCACTTTAAAAAGCCAGACAGGCCTGAATGTTGCCTAATACAAGTGAATCTCTGAACATCCCCTTCTAATGACTATTGGGCTGCGACTTTTGAATAAGTCCTTTTCACTAATTCCGAGATTATCAATAAAAACTGTTTCACTTCCGTATTTCTGTCCTATACATGACGCAAGTTTCTAATAAGGTAACGTAAAAACCGATTAGCCCGGTTTTAATCTGAAAGTTTGGTTAGATAAATATCATACATCACTCACATAAGGCTCACTTATGCCATGATCTTAGAAAAGTGACTTTGTTGTAGTTGGGTTGGTTTAACGTCCAACATCAACATTATATAGGCTATATTGTGGACGGGCCCCAATACTGCCGTCTGACATGTTTATGTGCCGCCACACACGAGACAGGGCGGGTGGGGATACCATGATTCCTCTCTCAGCCAGTCACATTAAAGTGACACCGACCCAACCAGTATCGAGCAAAATCGCCAGGGGGTTCGAATCCGGACCTTTTGCGTCGGAAGCCGATGTTCTACCTCAGGGCCTCCGCACCCCCCAGCACAGTGACGTTTTTCAATATCAACGCTTACACTAATTGCGTATAAATCAACGTATTTTCAGGATTTTCATCTTAAGGCGTCTTTTTCTCACCTGTAAATTAAAGTCTTATTGCCGTTTCTGTTTGTGGGCAAATCAATGAATATTGAACTTTTAATACTAACAATGGGCAACCTCATTTGTACGAATAATGTATATCAATAGTAAAATACTTCATATTTAGAGTATTTTAGAAATGAAAGTAAACCACACACCTGAGTTGGAGTTGGAGTTGAGTTGGCTTAACGTCCAACATCAGACACTCTTATTGCTTCCTTTAAATTTTATCTTTTTAAGACTGTTTCCTTAGGTTTAAATACGGGTCAGATAAACCTGCATAACTTCATTTCGAAAGTTCAAAAATTATTTTAATGAATAATAAGAGAAGAAATATAAAGCCATGTTATGCGCTGGAACTCATATGAATGTCGATACCCGAGAGCTTGTTTGTCTGTGAGCTCGACCGTGTACGCGCTCACCATCAACGACTTGAAGGTCATTATTTTGTACCATGCATGGTTTACTCTTTAAAAAAATGTCAAAAGAGATCTAATCGATATGTTTTACTGCGTCGTTATAATTTTCAAGTATAATGTTAATGTTATTTTGCATTGTGTATATTTTTCTTTTACTTGATATGGCCATTCCTGAAAGATAGAATCGTGTGAGTAGAGAAGGAAAAAAAGATGAATTATTGAGGCAAAATATCCTCCCACAAAATGAGCTGTAATATGTTTTGATATATCAGATTATACTGCATTATTTCAAGTTTATTTTACAATCACATTATTTATGAAAATGACCCCCTTTTGTATATCGAAACCATTTTTTTAGGAGTCGTGGGTGGTATGCCCGCGTGTAATCTCTCACATTAAGAATTGTAAACTCAAAAGTTTGTTGGCGGCGATAATTTATATTCATCTAGAAAGACTATGCTTTTTAAAATAGATAATTTAAAAATGCCTTCGATCGTATGAACAAGGACGAAGTCGATTTCAACGCCCGACTTTGACGCCTAAATAATTATATGGCAATCCAGGTGCCTAGATCTTCGTTACACGAGATGACATTAAAAAAGGTTTTATATGCAGTTTTGTTAAAGAGAAATCATCAAGTGAGAGTGTCATCTGTACAGAAAAATGAGTAAAAAAACAACAACTGAAGCGATTTGAAACCCAATTTAAAATCAAAGAAGCAGACGAATATATATAATCAGATATACCGGTTTGTTATAGTCCATATTTTTATTTTTGGTTTTTCTGCATATATGTAGATAGAAACGTGGAACCCTTTAAACGTCACACCGTGTTCATTCTGTTGTGTACTTCGATCGATGCAGTACATTAACAAAAGACCTAGTGAAAAAAATCAAGAAAAAAAAAATCCATCAAACTTGGTGTTGTGCCAAAATCCTGGTCTATTTAAAATTTTGCTGCGAACCGCAAGTCATCAACCTCGAAATAAAGTTTACAAATAAAAAAAAAGTCTTTATCTTAAACATTGTGTTAACAGACATCCCCCGGCGCAAAGCACGCTGCTGCTGGTTTGTTGTTTTAATTTAACAGAAAAAGAAAATTGTTAATGCAGAATAAATCTCTTGCAAAACATACTTCAAAGTCTGAAAACCTCGGTGTATTTCGATAAAAGCGGCGATTTTACTAGATTGTATTTATCCAATAAATAGGAAAAAAATATGATTACTGCTCGTAAGAAAAATGTTTTTCTTTTATGACTTTCTTTAAATATATAAATCGTTTTGCCGAAAAAGTCTTTATATCTAAATCCTGGCCAATAATTTTTATTAAAACGTCAATTATATTAGTTGTCTTGTACATTTTACTTGCGTTTTGTATGATTAGCTCGGACTAATGCTTGCGAAGCAGTCTTGAAACGAAGTTAGTTCGTATAGCTATTCTTGGCTAAAACTTTGTCACGAAGAAATTAAAGTTAATTCATTCAGGAAGTGTCGGCCTGGTGTTTTGAATTTATTTTTTTCCATTTAATTTTACTTCTTTTTATCGTTTTCCGCCTCCTGTTCCAGTGGTATTTATTTATTTGTTCTATTGATATCCTTTTTTGTGGATTTTGGGCAATTGTCACCCACACACGTACGCACAATGTCTTATGTTACAATATTTTAATACGCTTATCACTTGCTTTTTACTATATGAAATCATATGATGTCTTTTCTTTTCCTGCATTATATCTCGCGCATTTTTTACATCTAATAAATTTTTAGTTATATCTTTAAATTGTTTCCGTTTTAATTGTACTCTATTAGTTTCTACCTAACCTTATATCGCTGGAAATTTCTCTGTTAATAGTATTTTAATCATAGCCAATGACCTCCGAGACAATAGTCATTATGTTATTTCCTTATTTTAAATTGAACGTCAATGGACAGGATATTTCCTTCAAAACCAAATCTTCGTGTTTGGGATGTCATCTGTTTGTGAATACATTTGATGAAATTCAAAATCTAACCATGCTGAGTAATATTATGAGCAGGTTTAATCATAATGTTCCACGAGCAAAATAAAGAAGTAATGTCAGGGATTGTTTCATGCTTAATTAATCAATATTATAAAGATGGCACTGATGTGTATAAAAAGCATTCATATTTTTTACGATGTTTTATCTCATAGTAAAGATCAACGCAATCAAATAATCTAAACTATTTCCGTCTTGTAGTTTTTGTTTCAGTTATAAATTCCAATTATATGTTACATACAATCTTTATGGTGATACAGAAAACGGAAGTTTTTTTGTTCTTCACACACTGCTCGTCAAATGCTTTAGAGCTCGTATAATAACATTAGCATCACATTGTTTCACTTCTGTTTTGTATCAGCATTTAAAATAATGAAGCCTTTAGATGTCAATGAATTTCAAATCTTTCTTGTATGAACAATCTGAATAATTGATCACAAAACAACAAGAATAAATGTGTTTAAACACGCACGGTAAAAGCAAAGTATGTCTTCTATTTTTAGCGTGTGTGACACCTCAACGACTTTATTTTTTACATCAAAATCAACGATTTTCTCACATTGGATCTAATATTATTGCGTTAAATGACACAAGTAGTCTTTTCTAAACTAAAACACGCTTAACTTTTATTACAAGTAATTACCTATATTTAAGAAATATATTAACAATTCGTGAAATATGCTTACGTCAACGGTCTAAATAGTATTATTATATATTATAATTTTCTTACATTATAATTATGGAATTTGAAAAAGTCGAAAAATAAATGTATTTAAAATCTTACCTGCTTTATCGATCACAACGGAATATAGACTATTCTAATATTTTAACAACGAACGTGTTTTTCGTCTGTTCTTTCACCGCTCCTTGTTATTGATGGACGGTTATGTTTAAGTGCTATAGACCTATCATTAGACCAGCGATTTATGTGCTATTCCTAGCCTATGACATTTCACAAACAACGATTTTTCTCACTTTAACGCTGCTGTACCGAGACGCCTCAAAATAAGACGTTTTGCGACATGGCTCGAATTGTGAAAATCCTAATTTTCTACTGCGAGGTCAACATTATTGAACAAAATGAATACATTAACAACAGCGGTTATCCCGTTTTTTTAATACAGAACATAGAGCTGGTAGATGATTTGCTGCCAATCAAGTCATTTTGAGACTTACAAAATAATTATTCCCTTCTCTGCGTTTTTTTTTTCCTCTTTGTTTTGTGTGCAATCTTTTCTCTTAACTCTAAATTAAATATAGATCAATGTAACATACCTATACAAAATACTTCAACATTATTACAGAATAAACACAGCAATTTTAGGCCCTCTGCTAGTCCTTCCTTACTCCGTTATTGCACTATTATCTTATCGGAGATGGAGTGCAAGATTAGTATAATAATGATAATAATGTAATTATTTTAAACACGTGATGCAAGAAGATGGATTTTCTCTACCTGCACGTTCTTTAATGTCTGTTAGATAGCCTCTTCAAGGACATCATTTTAGATGCACAGTTGCACACAAACACACCTCTCTTGTCCTAAGCCCCTGAAGAGACAACTTAAGTTATGTAGACAGTTTGTCAACGATCAAAAGAGTATACTGATAATAATTTAGTTATCTTTAACACGTGATTCAAGAGGCTGGATTGCCTCTATATCAAAGCTACCTGCAAGTTCTTCAATGTCTAATAGATACCTCCTTTAAGGACATCGTTTTAGATGCACAGTTGCACATAAACACACCTCTCTTGTTTTAAGCCCCTGAAGAGACAACTTAAGTATATGTAGACAGGTTGTCAACGATCAAAAGAAATAGAAGAGAGTAAAATAATAAAATTTAGTTATTTTTAACACGTGATACGAGAGGCTGGATTTTCTCTATCTCAAAGCTACCTGTAAGTTCTTCAATGTCTGTTAGATAGCTCCTTCAAGGTTTTAGATGCACACACACCTCTCTTGTCCTAAGCTCCTGAAGAGACAACTAAAGTATGTGGACAGGTTATCAACGATCCAAAGAAATAGAAAATAGTATTTATCATCCATGAAAGCACTGCTGTGTGCTAGCTGGTTATGGCGCATATATTGTATAGCAGAGGCTATAAGAGTAATGGTTTTTCTTCTGATCCATACATGTTAAATACAAGAAGAAAAACGCTAATTCCCTTTATCGATTTCATCGGCTGGAATCTGTGTTTTACGCTAAGTAATGAAGTAAAATATCAGGTCTGTAGAACTCATTGGGAATTCTTCACGGTCAAGATTATTACAACGCCCAATTTAGTATTCTTTTAGATTTGACGTAAGATTGAGTCTTTTTCTATCTCTGCCCCTGTCTTTGTGTCTCTTCTTCAATAAGTGGAATCTGTGTCTGTGTTTCTCTCCATCTGTATCGGCATCTTTCTATCTGCCTATCTGTGTATCGTCGTTCTTTCTCTCTTTCCCTATTTGTTTCATGAAAGAAATGTTGCCCTATAGATTATTATTGCAATTAGAACGATTGAAATGTCGCTTCCGGTTAAGATTGTGACGTTAATTATGAACGCACTCATGTTATTAAAAGTAAATGTTGCTAAAATGTGTGTTTCAATGAAATTACAACCGAAGACAAACTTTAAAAAAAAACAACAACAGCAAACAAACGTAAGCATACACTACACCTTGTAAGTTAGCAAATACAATTTGTAGCTATAGTTGTTGATATAACAAATGCATGCCATAGTTATAATAGAATTCAATACCATAATTCATTTTGAAAATTTGAACAACATAACGTTATCTTCACCGTTACCACATTCTTATAACATTTTATTTGCTTAAACATCTTAGATTGTGACTAAGATCTCTTTGAAAATATTATTGTTTCGTATGCAGGAACCCCGTAGCTTTCTAATTTTACGCTCCTTGCTAGGTCACGAAATATCGAAGCGCGTTAACGTATTAAACGTTTTCACCTAGCCATGTAATATTATAGAAATTTTCAATCGTGATGCTTTCTGATGAAATGTCATGATCTGTCATTTGGGTGTGAACTGTGAAGCTATTCCAATATTCCAGTGTTTTTTTTATTAATTCTTTTGGTGTGCGTGTTACTCTTTGCTTTTTAAATTATTTCTCTGTGCTTGAAAAATCTTAGACAAATACGATGGGGAATATTCGCTTCTGATCCTTAAGCCTCCTAACTTAGATAGCGGATGCAATAGGGAAAAACCAATTCTTGAATTATTGTGCTGATGCAAGTTCATAAATCAGATTTGTAGCAGTAGATATAGAACGAGCATCTCGACGGGTAGATATCAACTATAAGCCGAAATCTTGTCTACCCCGCCAAATAGTTGCATGCACTCTTATAGGAGACGATAAGTATTTTACTTGTGGGGAGGAGCACATGAATGTGTTTTCATTTTTTTTAACCTCTATAATTTATTATTGTTATTTTACATTTCGGTTTCTGATATTCACTCCTATTCCATCTTTGTTTAAATAAACAATAATAACATTAAAATAAGGAGATGTTACTAAGATAAAGCAAGAGTTTTATGGAACTGACGATCGTGTTACTATTTCTATCATAGTCTGTCTATTTCTTTATAAATAGTTTATTTTTAGAATAGCTCTAAATTGTAAAATGCAGACCTAGCAACATTTTCAAATTTGAATTTTCCCAATTTTCATTATTTTTTGTTGATATTTTCAGTCAACCTTATTTTACATAATTATATCGTCGTTTTCTTTTCAAACAAGTGTCATGCTTGATATAGTTCATTCCATGGAAGCGGTTAATGTGTTATCAAGTAAAAACAAAACAGCACACGGCCATGTATTTACACCTGGCGGGGTTGTATAAAACTGTATTGAGATAAATTGCTGCAACGCTAGGACTGAAAGTATTCCACTGAATACTTGTTTGTTTTATATCATACTTCATATTAAAATTGTTTACATTAATTTGTGTATTCGTTCATACGCAAGGTGAATGATTAGTTTGTTCACAGCTTCATTGTGTTCCAATCAATTTTATTAAAACAGAGCAATGGTACCACAGAAGTCCTATTAACTTTTTTTCATTGTTTTGATGCCAGGTACATGCATACGAACAAATATAGTACCTGTTGATATAAAAATTGTTCTGTCTTTTTTAATCGTTGTCTAAAAGAATTTTGCAACATCTCTGAATTGTTTATTGTGACTGCAGCAGGGTGTGAAAATAAAATAAACACGTCCCTTTTTATTTGGTAAAAGCAAACATAGCCCTTTTCTGTTTTAAAGGTTACCCCTAGCTGCTGTAAGAGCACTGGAAACAATTTAAAGCTAAATGCATGGCCCTTGATAAAGTGCTCTATGTGTAGTTAAAGAATTAAAGACGGAAAGAAGCGTATCGACAAACTGCAATTGTAAAATCGTTTTTGTTCGTTTTCTCACCTTAATAAATTATTAACAGTACAGTCACTGTTTATCGTGTATGCAGAGGTAAAGCTGCAAGGGCTTTTCAATTTTAAAACTATAAGAGAGGTAATCTTTGAACTGAGCTATAATTATCCAAACGTATCCGTATATATATATAATATATATATATATATATATAGAAAGAGAGAGAGAGAGAGAGAGAGAGAGAGAGAGAGAGAGAGAGAGAGAGAGAGAGAGAGAGAGAGAGAGAGAGAGAGAGAGAGAGAGAGAGAGAGAGAGAGAGAGAGAGAGAGAGAGAGAGAGAAACATAGCAGAGAGAGAGAGATAAAGTGTTTTTTTTCAAGCCGCATAAAGTATTAGACACATGTAATGTAAGGTTTCTTTTTTTTTTTTAGTTAACTCGAATTTCCGACTCTTAGTCTAAAACCTAATCCAATTTGCATAAGGTGCTTTCCATTCCTTATTTCAAAATGTTAGAACCTGTGTTTTCCAACGTGTAAGATGGCGGCTTAGGGAGGGGAAGTTGAGAAAAAAAAGCAAAGAAAACGTACAAGATTCGTGCCTTACTGGTAAACCGAGAGCAACGAAGACTGATAAAATTCCCTAGCTGGGCGTTTCTCAGGTTCTTCCTGGTTTTTACCGTATTTACTTATCGACTTTGAAACGTTCTAAAAAAACTAAGAACTTGTCTTATTCATTACTGCCTTTCTTTCTTGTTGTCTCTTGTTTTCTTTTTCCCTAGTGTCTGAACCTGTCTTTGTAGTACCCTTGCCCGCATAAATCAGCATCGCACTTATTGTTAATTATTTGTTCCTTCTTACGCAATCGATCTATAATTATAAGCCTATATTATTGTATACAGCGTAACAAAACTCTTTGTGTTTTTTTGTGTTTTTGTGTCTTTTTTACAATGCATAACTATATGTATCTCTCTAGCCATTACATGGTACATCAAAGTGGTTATAAAAATGTTCTGTTTGTCTGTCTGTCTGTCTCTCTCTCTCTATTTGTCTCTCTCTCTATCTCTCTCTCTCTTCCTCGCTCTCTTTCTACCCCTCTCTCTCCCTCTTTCTCCCTCTTTCCTCTCTCTGCCTCTCTTCCCTCTCTGCCCGTCTGTCTCCCCCATCTAAGCATTGCTCTTTCCCCTTTGCTGCTTTCTGTACACAAATGTCCTAAGACCATCAATTACTAGACTCGTATCGGGACATCGGGAAATCGTTACGACTGTGATTGCCACACAAAAGACTGAGGATTTGTAGGTACTCGCACAGCAGTTCTTGGAGTTCCCAGACATGTTTGCTTGTCGCCTTCTACGGAATGATTCCGACAGCAAACAGGACAGATTTAGGAAAGGTTCCCTGTACTAGGTGTTCTACCGAAAAATTGAACGATTTTGTTTAGTTCCCTTTTATCTGTTTTTTTTCCCTATTAATGACCATGGTGTTGGGCTTTGTAGATGCTTTTATTGCTCTTTTTTAAAATTTGCGCCGGCATTTCATTACTTAATAAGCGTTGTCCTTTTTTAAATGCAAACTGAATAATAAATATTTCTTAAAAATGTTTTCCTATGTTTACTACAGTGTTACAAAGTTGAAATAAAATCTATTAACTATTGACATTTTTGGTTTTGTTACATCTGTTTTTCGAGTTCTCTAATACTCCTAAATAACGTGTTATATTTTAATTAAAGTTAAACCTGAGTTGTGACAAGACATGCTTCGTTATTGTCGATCATTGATCTTTGTATATTACAAATAGGGAAATTACCATGCTACCCAAAGACCATATTAAAATTAACAAAAATGGCTATGTAATTGTGTTCATCGATATACATATGTATTGCTTTATTCGTGGCGGGACAGTGGGGCATGTGATCTGCATTATTTGAGCGAAACATTAATTTATCAAATTGTATTTAACAATCAAAATATAACAAAGGATTTCTTGCCAAAGGTAAAAAAAAGACAAATTGGCACATGACATTATCGTTACCGACTCATATTTTGATGCGTTGACACACTGGCAGTATTGGGTATGGTAAAGCTTTTATTTTTTGTGTTTGTTTATTTATTTGTTAATTTTTTTGAAATTATCAAATTTATATTTTTGGTACAGTCGCATTTTTTGTAGGCTTAAAAACTTCTTTTTCAATGAATAAAACTGAATGTATTTAATGTACACAGAAAGGAATAACGGCATTGCTGTACAAACATACGCATTTGAGCATGAAAACGATTAAGATTTCAGCTGTACCGAAACTTAACCAGTGCGTGATATCGAGCGCTATTCCAGTCACAATGAAACGTGTGTGGCAATTTGTTTCCTCGAAACCCACTCTAAGCATGCGGCTCTCAATAGCCATCTGTCTATGCCTCTGTATATTGACGTTTCCATGTGTTGAATGGATGAAGGTATGCCTGGTTCTTTATTATTATACATTCTGTTTAAGCGACTTTTTTTTCTAAACGTCTTTATTTTCTTTTGCAGATTCTACCCCGTAGGTTCTATTTTTGAAATCTTCGATAACTTTCCTCTCTCTTTTTTCCTTTCCGCTTTAGCTTTTATCACTCTACATCCATATCTCTGTAAATATGTCCCTTTAAACCATTTCTTTCTGCCTTTTATTGTCTATCTATCTCTCTGTCTGACTCTCCCACCCCTCCTCCTCTCTCTCTCTCTCTCTCTCTCTCTCTCTCTCTCTCTCTCTCTCTCTCTCTCTCTCACTCACTCACTTCCGCTTCATTCCATTTTGATGCCTTTTTTGCTTTAATTGTTTTAAGAAGCATTTTCTGAAACTATTACTTATCATTTATAAACCCTTTCCTCACGAGTTTAAAAACAAAAAAATCAAAATGGAAAAGGAACAAGTCTATGGTATCAGGGGTCTGCTGCATTACAAAGCCTATACTCAAAATATTCCGCATTTTGGTGTTTCGCGGCCTTTTCTACTTTCCGTATTTTATTCCCTGTAAAGGGCGTGTGACGTAAAATCGATAAAGCAAATGAAGGCAATTCTTGCACCCAGACGAAAATAAAGTTTTAGAACCCACTCTCCCGCAAACTCCTTGCTCTCAGTAATCTAGCAGCGTATTTGCAGCTCCCAGCTCTATAGATCACACCACTTGGCTACTCTCCTATCCATCACTTACGACTTTTTCGTCCTTCAATTCGGCGAATCCAAAATCTGATGTTGCGTCAGCATGAAACCTTGTGAGTCACCCATGTCGGGCAAAGGTCACGACACAGGAGTGAGCTATTTTGCTTGATATAATCAGCGTTTCAAATTTTTTTGTAACTTTAACGAGGCATCGTTTTAGAGCAAAACACGGCCGCCCTACTCTGAAATTAAAATGTTTAAGGGCACCAATGTTTCGGTGGATGTTTGTGTTTTATTTTATTTTCGACATGTTGCTTTAATCCTATGAGGTGTTTTTTAAACATGAACGGGCATGTCGGTAGGAAATTGTGATATGGTAGTCTTACTCAGATTAGGTTAGTAAAAATGCCAAATTAAAAGGTCAGTGGATACTATGTTTTGCTGACCATACTACAGCAGCATGTGGCACTATTTTCCGAGATTTCTAATGGTCTTATAAACTTTCTAATGGTAGAAGAGGGGTTGTGAATTTTCTGAAGTTCTACTCTGAATAGTACACTTCCGTCTCAAAATTAAACGTTTTAAACTGAAACTATTCGTATCTAGGGATAAAAGGATACCCGTCACAAAAACCACTTTCATGCGATACGAACTGAATTATACTGCTACTGTCTGGTTTGCAATTAAAGTGAGAGCTGTCTGAGCACATGGGCTAAACTTGTCTGTTAAGACCCCTGGCAAATACTTTCTAATCAGTAGTCGCCCTCACACGTATCTTCATGACCCAGACACAGCAGGGACTGCTCTACAACTCACAATCAATACTTAGACAATTATCAAACATAATATTATTTGTTGCTGTTTTTATCCTGCCTTCAAGAAACCCAGCCAAGTTTTTATTCTTTGATGTACTTCTTTCACATAATTATGTCAGAAAATCGATCTCTCTGTTTCGATCTGAATGATTCAAGTGACCGTAACGTTCGTTACTCATCGTTTTGAATAGGCCTTCTTCTCTGTAGGTCTACATCTTGACCTTTACAATCAACGGCGATTTTTTATTTTATTTTATTGTTGTTTTTTTAACCGTACCAAAACAAACTTAGACATAAACCATTTTTTTCAAGAACGCTGATTAATTAGGATCTATTTCGAAACCCTCGTGTCTAAGGATGCTGCGATAATCAGATTCTCTCATCCTTCACAGTCATATTACATATATTATAATTATAGCGTTGTGAATTTTGGTAAGGACAAAATAGGTGGTAGCTACGCAATTTTTGTAGTAGGTGTGTAGAGGAAGTCTTGTGCACAAACATTATTATTCAGAGTTTTATGCTGCTTATATGCATTACTAATTTAAAAAAAAATCATTGATAAAAAGCAAACAACCAAAAATAATGTGTATACAGTTATGCTCAATGCACAGTACCTCAAACATTGAAAATGAAGATTGTCTCGTTGGCCTTAGGCTGCAAAGAATGAAAGTTATAATTTTCCATTTTGAAAAATTGTGTAATTATATAATAGGAAAATCAATTGCCGGTGTATAGTTAGGTTTAGAAGAGATCGGGTGCAGAGTTAATTGTCAGTTCAGTGCCCACATGGCATGTGACACGGAAAAAGTAGAATTCAGTTAGACTAGAAAGGTTAAGATACTGACAATCTGTATTCTATACAATAAACCAGTAAACTTTTGTACACAGAGAGTTGATTATTTTACTAAAAAATTTTGTGTGTTACAAATGTAGAAAAAAAGCATGCACTCTAAATGGAAATACGTGGTAATAGATTTGTTAGTTACCCAAATACAAAGAAACATAATTATAAAATGCCAAATGTTAGAATTTGTGGAAAATTTGCTATGGTCTTTTCATTTTCTATGAGGTAAAAAGTTAATTATTATGTTATCTTCAGCGAGTTAGAAACAAATAAATTGGCTACAAATGTTTCAAAATCTCTCGTTGTTGTGTTAACACTAATAATTAAGTAAATACAAACCATTGGTTCTTTGTTTTTGAGCCTTTCTTTTTTCCAGTAGATACCGCAGCACGGAAAAAAGGTTTTAAAACAAAGGAAAACGAAATAGATCCGCCATCCTTTGGATCTCGCTGTGCCACGTCCTGGTATTGATAACCTGTGCAAACAACGCCACCTAGCGGTTTTCTTTTTCTGTGGTCTGTTTACTTTTATCTCTAACCTGACATTTTAGGCGTTACCGTTACTGGTAAAAGAGTCGAGAGGTTTAAATGGAATGCTATTGCAAATGAATGTTTTGTAAGTGTATTGTTTTAACATGACGTTATTTGTACACGACTTTGTTATACATTATAGATACAAAGTACGTCCAATCTTTTTTATTCTATTGATACTTTATTTTCTTGAGTGAATGAAGTATGTTCATTCCTGGCATTATTTTTTTTTGAAGTCTTTTAAACAGTTTTATTGTTGAACAGCCAATGCAATTATATTCATTTTTTTCTCAAATTACTGTTGTTGGTGTATATGTAGTTATTCTTTCTGTAAATTTTGATTTTTTTACATCTATAATTCTTTTTACAGCCTATGATTCGCTAAACACTTATGTCAAATATACTTTCAACCCTGAACTTCATTTTTATGTAAAAAAAAAAAAAACAAAATTGGGCCTATAACAAAACATAGCTATGATGACTGCTCCCCTTATGATGAGATACATTTCCTAATATATACACCACTTCCATAAACATAACAATTGTGCATGGAAAATTACTGTTCCAGGATGCGAAATACAGCATCAAGTAAGCTATTGATATTGACCAGGTAAAAACAAGAGAAATCAGGTAATGAAAGTTTCCGCAGCAAGGCTCTTGTCTAGGTATAATTTCGCTTTCTCAAAATGGCAAAGCAATTTCATCGGATCGAACCTGTCTTGTTGAGAATGGGGATGTCACGTGTTTTCCCTCCTTCAGGTGCCGTCAACCACTCTTCTGAAAGTATTTCACCAATATTTTCTTTTGAATGGGGGAAAAAGGATATGAAAATGGAAAAAAATAAATACAGTAATTAAAAAAAAGAAATAATACGAGATGTTTCTAGACAGAGTTATGTGTATAATTGAGGTGATTAAATTAGATACGAAAGTCAACTGCAGTTTTCATTTTGTACATTATGTTTTAATATCCTATGCATACTAACTTGTGTGTTTAAACCTTCTTTTTAGTTCCAGCAAAACTGAAACTAGTTATGTCTTAAGGTTCAAGGTCCAACGTCAGCATTATAGCTTTATTGTACTTGTGATAATAGCAAGATTTTTTTAGGTGCAACAGAGTGGAGAACATGCAGTTCGGAAAAAACTATAGCTAAGAAACCCGTCAAAGTAGAGTAATCTCTTTATTTTGAGTAATTCTAGATCAGATAAAATGAAAGCAAACTATGCCTTGATAATATATGTATACTTATTTTCCAAATCGACGCATGAACATTTTCTTTATAGATTAGTAGATTTTCAAACATTAAGATTATAAACAAAAGCCTATGTAAACTGATAATTAAGTATCGCAGAGACAAAAATGTAAGATACGTTATCTTAAGTTGGACACTTTCGAAGACAATCACATTTATTATTAGAGAAAAAACACTCCTCTTCCACATATCCATAAAATTAGGCATTGTATATGTTAGGATTTAATGTATCTGTTTCTTCGTCTTTAAATAAAAAAAATTTTGTTTGCTTTGTTTCTTTTCCATAGACATTAAAACGAATATATTGCACAAGTCGGGTGAAACAATATGTTCATTTATTCAATAAAAAAAGAACATATTATAGTTAAAACGAAATGCCTTTCTCTCGCAACATAAGTCACCAAAATGAATGGTAGCTGGATATTTTATGAAAAAAAATTTTCATTCTAAATTTCGCCGTATATAAGCCACAGGGAAACCCAGAGAGAGAGAGAGAGAGAGAGAGAGAGAGAGAGAGAGAGAGAGAGAGAGAGAGAGAGAGAGAGAGAGAGAGAGAGAGCCTTTTGGAGATGGGGACCCATATAGACAGACTAAAGGCTCTATCTCTCTTTATCTATCTCTCTATAACTAGAAAGAGCGAGAGAGAGAAACAGAGAGAGAGAGAGAGAGAGAGAGAGAGAGAGAGAGAGAGAGACAGAGAGAGAGAGAGACTGAGAGAGAGACAGAGAGAGACTGAGAGAGAGAATTGATAAGGAGAACCGCCATAAACCGCAACATCTTGAACTATAATCTATTAAAACATAAAAAATAACAAAAATAACAACCGGAAATAATTATTTACGCTTTTGATTCAAAATGTCACGCATATTCATATTTTCTTGTTTTAATCTGCATTTTATTATCTTTATGGAATCAGACGAATGTGCCTACATGATCAAACATGATTCATTCAGTTAAAGAAAGAACCGAGGAGCAACAGATATACGTACTTATTATTCTCAAACGATTGTAGCTCATCTCCCATAGGCAATTGCTGGTAAAAATTGCTTTCTACATTGTACGGTTTAAAATTATCTGGTAACGTTGTTGTAGACTATGATTAACAAATCGGAGGATCATTTTAAAATATTACTATTATCTCCTGGTGTAAACCATACACAATTATTTTTTGCAATACTTTTATCTATAAACTTCTACGTGCATATTAAAGAATCATTTTTATCAGTCTATGCCATTTATAAATAAAAAAAAATAATTTCCTTTTCCTTGAACCTTCACGACTATCAGAAAAAAGTTCTACTTATTCACCATCCCCTGATGATTGGGGCATACTTTCGTACCCAAATCAATGATAAAACACTTTATTTAGGAAATACTTTTTCCTTTGACTGTTTTTGATTCGTCACCTATCAAGGCTTTTCTACATACGCCTACGCACATACAAAAGTAACATTCTTTCTAATCTATACTTTTTTATATTCCTCAAATTATTTTCTTTTCTTCCGATCTTTATCACACACGCATCAACATCTGTGCTCTTTCTGTGTTCCCCGATGTTTTAAACATACTTTAACACACAAGCAAAATAATGATGGAAAAAAACCTCTGGAAATACATTTCCTTTGACTGCGTTTGATTTGTTACTTTTCTAGATGCTTACAAAACGTCAATCCTGGTCAATCTGGAACCGGATGCAGTCATTGATTTGTTAAGATTTTGAAATCATTTGGAAGTCTTGGTTCCTCTTTGTTGTCCCAGACAGTTCCAGAATTAAATTGTCTTGTTTTATTTAGGTTTCCCTATACTTTATATGTACCTGGGCATAACTAGTTTTAGTTGTTCGCTTCCAAATACACTGTAAATTAAGCGATGTTTTTCTGGTAGGACTAAATATGGAAAGTATTTTCATTTAATTAAGGGACAAGGAGAAATCATTTTGTTTGGTTTCGGTGCATTCAAACTGTTTAGTAAAATTGACAAAAAATGCATATAGAACGAATTGTAGTATATTTTTAGTTATAAGAACTAGATAATCGAACTATGATTTTACTGTTATTTTATTCGTACATGTATATCTTTTGTTTCGTAATTTGAGCAAAAAAGTCCATTCAACACAGCTTTGTACAAATTGTGTTTACACATAGAGTTCGAAGAAATACTAATAAATGAGAAACATAGCATCTTTTCTAACATCGGTCGGGTCCTTTTTATTTAGTGAGAGAAAAAATTTCATTCCTGGCCCAAATCATTACTAAATACATTTTTTGTTATTTTCTCTTTACTTAGGTTCAGTTCAACTTGCACACGGCCTATGAAAATAAAAATGCGTGTGCAAAATGTGTAGAAATTTCACAAAATAATTCTCGTTTTGTTACCAGCTTAGCCACTATTAAGATGTAATTAAGAAAGTCTTTTAAAATAGGGATATAATTGTTTCCAGCTGAACCTGTTATAATACTTTCACGATTTTAAAATAAACTAAATTTTTATTGGAATATTTTTTCCCTGACCTCAAATTGACTCATTTTTTAAGGTTGTTTCACAAATCATAGATTCCTAGTGAGATGATTCTCTCCAGTAAGTAAATTAAACTCCATGTGTAGCCATCCCCCTCATCCGCCAGCCTCCAGAAATCAACAAGAAATACACTTAATTTAAATTGCGATTTTATCTCTGTGGTTTTGAAATGAAAAGGGGAAAAACATTGTCTGTATTTAAGGCTCAATGCATAGGGAGTTCAATCATCAATAATTCTCGTTTGATCATGCCACTCTGTCTTCATACATGAGTATTTGGTTTTATCCATAGCATTTGATTCATAATGCTGCGCGATCGATATTGTTTTAACTATGTTGGCATTTTTATCACGATCATTTGCCTGATGCAAGAAAAATCTATAATTGAAAAGTTTATCTCACCACGTTGGACCATGGAAACAAATTAAAACCAAATCAGTCTTTGCGGTTGTGAGTTTGTGATTTTCTAACATACATTGTTCACTGAAAAGACAAAAAGTTGAGTTAAAAAAATCAACTTTCGCAAAAAGACTTCTTGATTATCCTACAAGATTGGCTGTCTTTTTATGTTTTGCGTCGAGAGTTTTATGGAACTATAAATATACTCTGATAATAATACAATTACTCGAAAAAGCTGTGTCGATGTCTCGTACAGAAAAAACTGTATGAAATATACTTTGCTCAAAGTATTTTTGAAAGCTTACTTCGTTGAAACGAAATAACAAGATCTAAAAGTGATGCACGGCAAATAATACTCTGCTTATATTAAAATTATTTGATATACTTAGCTATCTAAACAACGTTGAAACCATTACCAACCAAATAATTTTTTACGTAAAACCCTGACGTCAACTCACATTATAAAATCGAAACGCGCAACCCAAATCAGAAACCCACGTAATGGTTTGTTTAGCTTTACTCTCTTTTGAAGTAATCATTTCAATCAAACACAAAAATGTCACACTTTCTTTGTCGAACTCCTCAGGAACGCAAAGTTAAAGATGTGTAATTTAGAGAGAATTCTTGGAAAACGCGAATTATTAATATCTCTTAATATAGAAACTAGTAAGGGTTTATATTGATATTTTTTTCTGAGCTGTTGAAGTTTTGGTATTATATTCTTTAAAACTGGTTATAAAAAAAATAACTAGATATAAAAAATGAGGAAGAAAAGTGTTCTATTTGATGCTGAAACGGTATAGACTGTATAGACAGGTGTCGTATTGTAATTGACTGGTTACTTATTTACAACATACGTGGGATGGTTTTAGAGGGAAAAGTCAATCCATGTAGCATAATAGAGCGAACATATTTCTTCAAACGAAAGTTGAAGGAAGTAGGTGTGCGTCCCGAGCAAACGTATTGATGAAAGCATTGGGCTATTGATTTCCTTTAATTTGGCCATCAAAGCTCTGCGAGCTGTATGGAAACATGGTGAGGAAGGAAGAGAGGGGAAGCAAGGGAAAGGGAGCAAGAGGGACATGGAAAGATAGGGACAGGGGAAGGAAGAGATATAGAAGGGAAGAGAGAAAGAGTAAGAGAGAGACAGAGAGAGATAGGGAGATATAGAGAGAGGAAGAGACAGATGGAGGAAGAGAGAGACACAGAGAGAGTAGTTAAAGTTAGACAATGAAGGAAGATACATAATTATAGAGAAGCACGGAAGGAGGAGACGTACAGACAGAGAAACAGACAGGGGAGGAGAGAAAGGGGGAAAAAGAGAGATAGAGATAGAGAGAGAGAGAAAGAGAGAAGAGAGAGACAGAGAGACAGTGACAGAGAAGATTGTGAGGTAGAGAGATGGAGATGGCACACAGACAGACAAAAAAAAAGATAGAAGTAAAGAAGGAGGAGATAGCGAACGGAGTCAGAGAGAGGGAGACAGGCAGACAAACAAAAAGACAAATACATACAAAGATAGACATACGCACAGACAATGAAATTCAAACCTTTTCAATCATGGTTTTGTTTGCAAGATTTCTAGGTAAATAATTATGTTCTCAGTGCAGTATAATCTATCATCGGTTATGGAACTTCACAGCAATCGAACCTTCGTTTTTTAACTGGAAACATATTGTGGCAGTATGACAAGAGATCCTAGGCCTGGATTTAATGAGGAGTTTCATTAGCAGAGCCCTCAGTACTACTGTTACGCTGATTTAGTGTGACGCATGCTCACTATATTTCTTTATTGACATGCAGGACTTAGGAAAATAATCATACATGCACCGTAATTTTACGGAGATCTAAAGAAGGAAAATACAGCCTGGAGTTGAGTTGGTTTAACGTCCAACGTCAGCACAACAACGGCTATATTCATATATAAGCCTGACAATACTTGTTTAATTGTCTGCCACACACGAGACAGGGTGGGGATACCATGACCCCTGTCTCATCCAGTCATATTAAACCTACACCGATCCAACCAGTAGCAGGCAAGATTACCAGGACTCGAACCATGAACCTCCTGCGTCGAAAGCCGAGTTTCTACCCCAGGGCTTCCCCATGAAAGCTTTCAATATTTCACACTCTCTAGCATGTTTATCTTATCGTAGCTACCTCAAAAGCACCCCGGAAGTGACGATACGTGAATAATTATTTTGCAGCTCTTACTCACTTAATTTTCTTTAAAGATGGACCCTTAGGGATGCAAGCTAAACAGGGATGAGCGATATCAAAAGACCGTCCTGGTAAAATTCCATTACTGCTTACCGACCTGAAGTTTGTGAGCTAACATCAAAAAGGTTACGGATGGGTAATCTATCGCAAAGCTTTTATCTTGAGGGCATTATGCGCACCCTATGCAATTGGTCTAAAAAAAGACCGCAGTAACAATGTTTAGTTTCCGTGATGAGACATATAAAGCGTGCCCTAACGTTAGTATACTCGTATTTGAGCTGCAAACAATAACAGCATGACCTAGACATAGCTAAAATTAGCAATTACTAGTTTGTTGGTTGGTTGGTTGGTTTCTTAATGTCCGACATCAGCAACAAAGCTATATCGTGGACTGGTCCCGCCAAAAAGTCTCACAAATTAACGTGCTGAATAACAAGGACAGGGCGATAATGAGACGTATGTTTCAATCGATCAACTGGTCGATTATTATAGTAACTGCACTGCCAACGCTGAATTCAGACGAAACGTTTTACCCGATCCTGGGATTCAAACCGTGACCTACTGATTACATCCCAGCGCTCTAACAACTAAGCCCGCACTTTCACAGCCCATGTTATCTTTTGTTTTAAAACATTAGAGAAGCAAGTGTAACGTTTAGTGAATTCTATGTGTGAAAGTAATAGAGTTGTAGTTGAGTTGGTTTAACGTTCAAGATTGGCACTACACAGGCTATATTGTGGATGAACCTCAAGACTGACGTCTGACAATTTTATGTGCCGACACACACGAGACAGAGCGGGGATACCATGACTCAACCAGTAGGGAGCGAAATGTTAAAATAATAATTAAAACAAAAACAAACAAAAAACAACAACACTGGGTCGAACAAAGTCAAGAAAACTAATGCCACCTCAAAAAATGCATAAGATTAACACAGTTTCAGGACCGACTGTTCACCTCGTGAGTGAGACAACTCAATTTATCTAAAACCTCTTGACGAGATTTACTAATAAACTAAGTCTTGTCCTGTCTTCTTAACAGCAACATCCCTCGCGTAGCTTATTGAATTCCCTCTACCAGTTTTACTCAACCTGAGAAGGGATGTTATGAATGAATTTATTTTAAGACCAGCCATAATGGTCTCCCAGAAAAGTGTGTGTGTGTGTACGTGGGTGTAAATCTATTCAGGCTAGCAGTGTATGTGTGTGAGTGCGTAAAACTTTGAACAAGATACCAGTCTGGGTGTTTTTGCTATAGTCGAGCTCAGTTACTTTTTTTGGTGTTTCAATAAATTTTTTTTTCACCGGTGTCTCCCCGGACGAAACTTAAGCTCCTAAAAACGAGACGGAACAAGATTATTGGTCGGTCTGGAACTTCGATACCCTCTCGTCTCAGGCAAAATGTGGTTATTGATCAGCATGATACAGCTATTCATGCAACCCTGTAACCCTGTTTTCCTCTATTTCGCGGTGAATCCGGAAAATCATGCCAAGAAAGCCCTTGTTTCCGATCTCAGGGCGAGCTGGATTTTTCAGATTTTTTTTTTACATCTCTTTTTTATCCTTGTTCTCTTTGACTTTAAAGGAGAATGTTAGCGCATATACGATTGTCTTAGAGGGATGTACACAGTTAGCTTTCGGAGATGTTTATACATGGTTATTATTGTTTATGGGTTGCCTCAGGCTGTCGCGTATTTAAGAACATCTTGGAGAAGGCGATAAAATATAGTAATTGTATTTGCATATTAATATAATGCAGTTAAAAAAAATGAAATAGTGTGTTTATGTCTGTGTGTTTGTTATTTTCTCCTTCGCTTTATGTACTATTCTGTTGTCTCTTTCTAACTCCCTATTTCTCTCAGTTTCCCTCTCTAGAACATTTTCTTTTTTTATCTATGAATTCCTCTTTTTATATCTATCTATTAATCACCATCCATCGCACGGTTTATTAAAATACTAACGTTGTTATTTTTTGTCATTTTCATCATAATGATACATTTTATCTGACGCAAATAATTGAAACAATCCCGACTTTATATTTTTTTTCTGCAAAATGTACGTATCAACCTGGTGGTAAAATATGTATGCGTTGAACTGGTTAACTATACCTTTCATTTTAATACTAAAATTAGTTTTAGTATTTTCATGAAATCGTAATTACATGTAACTTAATGCACAGTGAAGTTGTTAAAAAGCTAGTCAGGAATTTCAAAATTAACTTCTTTTTTAAATACTTTACTACTGAGAAAAGAAGCCAAGCCACAGCGACATGCTCTTAACGTAGAACGATTTTAGTTTTAATTGAAACAAACATATAAATATAACAAAATTCCTTTAAATAATACTAATGTTACCATATCAATTGGACAAATGAATCTAGTTGAACGCGGCAGTCTATAAATAAAGTGGGATTTTGTTAATTGTATTGGTCCTGAGAAAACAGAGACCCCCATGTCTGGAAAACAAAAGGAAAGTACTGATTACATGTACTTTGATTAATTTCAACAGAAAGGCAGGTTACAAGCATGCGTGCACGTTCAACATTTGTTTGACATCGTCTTGGAATAACACAGAAACCAAACTAAGGCAAGAAACAACAAAAAAACGGCACCAATTTTTCATTTGGCTAGAATTTTAAACTTCGATTGCTGGTAGCGTTAGCATCTCTGTACTATTGTCATGGTAGTGTTGTCTTGGGTAAATCAAACAGTTGGTAATTATACAAACACCTGTCTAGACGAAACAGAGCTCCCTTAGAAAAGACACAAACTAAAATAAGGAAGAGCCCTTCCTTCTCCACCGCCCTTGGATGATAAACAGATGTTTATACAACAAAATACCACACACGAATGCGATAAAAGAGTGTAAATTATAAAAGAGTAAAAAATAGAGGTAAATCGATCCAGTATCTCTCTCTCTCTCTCTCTCTCTCTCTCTCTTTTGCACACTCTCTCCATTTCTTTTTTTTCTCTATCTCTCTCTCAATCTCTCTCCTTGTGCGTCTCTCTGTCTTCCTCTCTCTGTCTCTTTTATTATGCAAAAATATGCCTTTAAAGCTTCCTTTTTTTATCTCTATCTAGCATAATACTTTTTAAAAAAATTATATACACACACACACACATACATTGATGATCCTGTTTTTCACCCTCTTGCTAATAATAGTTTAACGATTGCGACAGTATTGATTAAACTTGCAGTAATCAGTTTCTGATGGCGTTTTAAGTGTCACCAAAATGGATGACGATCAATTTCACGCATACAAAGAGGGGCAGTGTTAGAATGAGAGCACGAAGAAGGGTAGACAGAGAAAGATTCAAAGAGAGTGAAGGTGATTAAAAAAATAGCTATAGATAAATAGATATATAGATAGATAGATAGATAGATAGATAGATAGATAGATAGATAGATAGATAGATAGATAGATAGATAGATAGATAGATAGATAGATAGATAGATAGATAGATAGATAGATAGAGAAAGACATTTAAGGAGTAGAAGGATCATAAGGAAAATGGAAAGTACGCGATAGGGAACAGACAAACGGCGGTAGAGAAAGTGTGAACTCAATGAATGAATATCTTGAGTTAATAGGGAAAGTAGGAGAGATAGAAAAAGGTGGTACATTTAAAGCTATAAAAAGACAACATGCTCGATATAGCGACGAAATTCAATGATGCTATCAGAGAACAGTCATCGGGTTGAGTTTCTATCAGCTTTAACAAAACCACCCCTATACCACTCCATTATAAAAAAAGAAGCAGTAGGCCTAATCTATTATTCCAGTACCACAGTCCTTAATAACGATGCCCCTGCGAAAACAAGTCGGAAATCAGAATTGGCTCTCACAAAGAAACGTCTTTATACTGGTAAAATAACATCGTCTGGATGTACATTTGGGATGGGGTCCCATCTTAGAAAAAGACAGTCTGGGGAATGGTGGTGCTATTGACACGTAATTCTACTGTAGGCTGGGGTGCTCACCAGATATTTCATATTCTGACCGTTAAGAAAACCGGAGGGACTTTTCCCTCTGTCTGGTACTATACACAAGTCCACGGGGAAAAGTTAATGAAAGGGGGAAAGTCTCGAGAAAGCCACATCTATTAAGTAAACGCTTGGTAGATTCAGACTCTGAACCAACATGACGGTGTTCCCTGAAATATATTTTTTTTCCAAAGTGAGAATAACCACATTGATGAAGATGAAAGTACTTTGAGCCGTCTACAACTCTATAAGAGTGGAGAAATGTAAAAACCCCATCCCCCCCCCCTCTCTCTCTCTCTCTCTCTCTCTCTCTCTCTCTCTCTCTCTCTCTCGCTCTCTTCCTATTTCTGACTCTTTATCTGTTAGCACTAGTTATGCTCTCTCTACTAGATTTCCTGAAGCTGTAAATTGCCAAACTATGCTGGGCGCATTCTCACAAGGTCATATCAGCTGATACTTTCGCCGACGCCCACATCACGTAACGCTAGTTGTTCTCTATAATCAAAACACTTAATATTCCAAGTCTGCCCTAATCCACACTAGACCTTTTTTTTCTTACACATTTTGGTGCCTTCTGAGCTTCGGTCTCTTTCAGTAGATGGCAATCCCTCATTTCTTGTCGTCTTTCCCTCACTCTCATCTCATTCTCTCACCATCCCTCTTTCGTTCTTTTTTCTCTGTCTCTCTGTCTCCCTCTTGGCCTTTCTCTCTCCCTCCCGATTATTATATCTACTGCCTGTATTTATGTATATTTTTGTCCGTTTGCCTGTCTGTATCTCTCTCTCTTTCTGTCTCTTTCTCTAATAACACAAGTCATGCTCTATATACTCTACTTCAAAATCGATATTTCTGTTTAGATTTCCGTTAGATTTTCTTAAGCTGTAAATCGCCGTACCATGTTGGACGCATGCTCACAAGGTCACATCAACTAATACTTTCGACGACGCCAACATCACGTAATGCTAGTAGTTCTCTGGGGTAGAACATCGGCTTCTGACGCAAAAGGTCCGTGTTCGAGCCCTGACCCTGTCTCTCTCTCTTTCTCTCTGACATAATATTATTAGTCTCCGTTTATTCCTTAACAAAGCAAAATTTCCTTCGCAATAATTCTTGCTATTGAGTTTCCTATACCCCACAAGGTCACATCAGCTAATACTTTCAGCGACGCCAACATCACGTAATGCTAGTGGTTCTTGATAATCAAAACACTAAAATATTCCAAGTCTGCCCTGGGCCGTACTAGCCATGTTTTCTTTCTTATATATCTTAGTGTCTGTCTGAGCTTCTGTTTTTTTCAGTAGATGGCTTTCCTCCACGCTCCTCTCATTCTCTCCATCCCTCTTTCGTTTTTTTTTCTCTCTCTCTCCCTCTTTCTCTTCGTTCGTCTCTCTCTCCCTCCAGGTTATGGTATCTACTGCCTATATGTATGTATATTTTTGTCCGTGTGCCTGACTGTCTATCTTTCTCTGCCTGTTTGTCTCTGCCTTTGTCTCTGTCTCGGTCTCTCTGTCTCTCTTTCTCTATCTCTCTATGTCTATCTCTCTCTATCTCTATCTCTCGCATAACTATTCTCTGTTTATTCCTTAAAAAAGTAAATTTCTTTCGCAATTGCCATTGAGTTTCCTATACCCCACAAGGTCGCAACAGCTGATACTTTCGCCGACGCCAACATCACGTAATCTAGTTGTTCTTGATAATCAAAACACTTGATATTCCGAGTCTGCCCCAATCCATATTAGACCTTTTTTTCTTCCCTTATACATATTGGTGTCTGTCTGAGCTTCTGTATTTTTTGTCATTAGGAGGCGATTCTCATTAATTTTTCTTGTCAACTTTTTTACTCTCTCTCTCTCTCTCATTTCTCTTTCTTCCTCTCCCTCTCTCTCCGTGTCTCTCTCTCTGTCTGTCTCTCTCTCTCATTTCTCTCTCTTCCTCTCCCGCTCTCTCTGTGTCTCTCTCTGTCTGTCTATTTGTCTCTTTGTCGGTCTTTTCTCTGCCTCTGTTTCTCTCAATCTCTGTTACACCTCTGTTTAGTGGTTTTGATTGCGTTTACTTGTGACCATATTTTTAATCTCTACTGTCCGTATATATGTATTGTTTGTCTGTCTGGTTGTCTGACCAATTAACATGCACCCGAATTTTTTTTAATGCCGCCCGCCAGGCCTTTCAGTTGCTCAACAGACAAACAGAGACACTAAGTTGTTGAAAGATACTGAAGGGTGGTCTCTCTCTATCCCTCCTTCCGACGCAAAAGCTTCGTGGTTCGATCCCTGGCGATTTTGCTCCCTATTGGTTTGGTCGGTATCAGTTTAATGTCACTGGCTGAGACGGGAGTCATGGTATCATGGTATCCTCGCCCTGTCTCTCTCGTGTGTGGCAGTACATAAAATTGTTAGACGTCAGTCTTGGGGCCCGTCCACAATATAGTCTATATGATGTTGGACGTGAAATTAACTCAACTAAAATTCTCTCTCTTTCTCTCTGTCTCTCTCTTTCTCTCTCTCGCTCTCTCATTCTTTATCTCTCTCTCTATCTCTCTCTCCGTTTCTCGCTTATTTATATTCTCTGTGCACTTTCGAGATGGTAATTTCCAATACAATTGCCGTTAGATTTCCTAAAGCTCTAAATCACCCAACCTTGTTGGACGTCTGCCCACAAGGTCGCATCAGCTGATGCTTACGCCAGCGCCAAAATCACGTGATGCTGGTGGTTATCTATAGCCAAAACACTCATTACATATATATCAAGTCTGTCCGAATCCACTATTGACCTTTTTTTCCATTCATCGTGGTCTTTATGCGTCCGCCTATTTAAGTCTATAGCAAACTCTCTTTTCTTGACTTGTTCTCTCTCCTCTGTCTGTGTATTTATTTGTCTGTCTCTCTCTGCATCTCTATGTCTCTCTGTCTCTCTGTATGTCTCCCTCTCTCTACATATCTTTGTCTCCCTGTCACTCACTTTCTCTGTTTAGTGGTACATGATTGCATTTCTTTTTGGTGCTTGGAAAATGTATATACTTACCCTGTTGGTGTTGTTGTTGTTGTTGGTTTTCCCATCCCTTTGTCTGTCTATCTTCATGTCTGTCAGCCTTATCGTTTTCTGTATGTATGATTGTCCGTCTGTCTGCAAGTCTGTCTTTTTGTCGGTCTATTTGACTGTCTATTTATCTGTCTTTCATTATCTCTTCTCTTTTGTCTCTTGCATAATTTCGTATGGATATTGGTCCAATAAAGACGCACTTTTCCGCCTCTTTTTTTTATTTACATTTCCCCTTAAAAATTCAATGTATTCAACTATGTTTCTCTTCCACGTCTATGTTTTTTTTTTATTTATATTGCAGGTAATGCACCAAATTGTGCTCGTATACTATCCTAACGATTTCGTTCTTTCAGGCTCTGCCTCAATTTTAACAATTATTTTCATCATTATTTACCATATTTTAAATAAGTCGATATGTTCAGTCGACAGACACGGCTTTGTGTAATAATAACACTTCTTACTTAGGAAAAATAAGTATCTGAACATGCTGGAAATACGCTGAACGGTTGGGACAAAGCAATCAATTCCCTGTCTACAGCTTTAAACCAAAAAACCAAAAAAAAAATAGATGAAATTCCATCCTAGCGAATCTGTCTGCCCTTCAGCGGAAGCTTTCAACGATGTTTTTGGTTGATGGTTCCTCCAGGTAATCAATGAAACAAATCACCACAGCGCATGCGCCGTTGAGGTAAGGTTTAATTCTAGCCTCTGGGATAAACAGCAGAAGCGATGGAACCATCTCATTCAACTCGAAGACTTGAAAGGACGGGGGGTCCATTTTAAGTAATTGCTGGCTTTGCTTTATCTATCTATCTATCTATCTATCTATCTA
>RQTK01000008.1:1511453-1522743 GCA_003991915.1 Elysia chlorotica
TGATAAATACTACTGCATTGATTGTTCAGTCACTCCTCCAGGCAAACAACCAATTACGACCAGAGATGAACACGCACACACACACACACGAAAAAACATATCATCTCAATCTACTATAAACTATTCCTCCTCATCCTCAACGAAGCCTCTTCGGTGCAGTTACGTAAATCAAAGAGAGCCCGGTGCCATTTGATGAAGAAAGAGTGCCCTTCGTTTGTTTTTGTTTTCTTTCTATATCCAACGTTTTGTTCCTGAACGTATGGTATATTACATTTATGCGCCCTTTATTTTTGTTCCAGCTCTCTGCTTGTGCCCTGTCTTTTTTCGTTCATTCACAATCTATCTATTCACCAATCTAATTATTTATCTATCCATCCATGTATTCGCCTATCTTTATTTATATATGTCTCTCTTTCTCCCTCTAAATTTACTTCTATCAATTTATCTATCTATCTATCTATCTATCTATCTATCTATCTATCTATCTATCTATCTATCTATCTATCTATCTATCGATCTATCTTAATAGTTAGCTATCTACCTATACACCTACTTGTTGACCTACATAGCTATCTTTCTATCTATCCATGCATGACCTGTAAATCTATCTAATTATTTTAAATCTATCTTTCTTAGAATCGTATATCTTTCTAATTACACAATGTACCTATATGTTTCGGGTCAAGACGGATTATTTCTTACGTAAAATAGATTTCCTGTCTGCCTGCACAAAGGCATGGTTTCGAGAGAAGATATCTGTCAAAAACGTTTAGACATAACGTCTATATAATTTTCTTGCTGGTAAACAAAATGCCTTATTAAATGATGTATCATTCTTTTATAAACTAAATAATTATCTGCTGGGCCCAATAAAATACATTTTGAATCATTTCTTTTGTTATTGCTTATTTATCGAATTTAACTTGCAGCAAAATAAAGAATATTACTTTCTTAGCCCTCAAACGTAAAGAACTAGTTTCCTGATAAGAATACACCATTTCTGTTTATATAAATACAGTTTTACGTACACAGAAAGTTAAACCGATTAAACGATTCGCTACAATTAATAGTCTACAAATATCATATAACTATTTGAAGTGGCACGCTTGTTTGTTGAAGATCAAGACTTAACTTCAGATAAGAAAAAAATAATTTTGTTATTTCTACCTCGACCTCATGATACAAGAAACAGCCTCAGGTTTGAACCCCCATTACATTGAAAATAGGGAATACTATAATTTGCTAGCACTAATCCAGGAACTCAAATAAACAATTTAGCCAAAATTATTTATTAATTTCTAATGTTCTTCTGATAAAGCAATAAGTATACAGAAATTAAGCACCAACTAAAAACTACCCTTAAAGCAAACGAAAAAAACACACCATAAACTATCGGTCCTGTTTTTACTTTATTTTTCTTTTTCTTGTTTTTTTGGGTGGTTTTTGTTTAGTTTATATAACCGAGCGGTTGTGATAGCTGAGTTTACACAGCTCTCAATGACATCACCGAACTTTTATAATTGCAATCTTTAAGTTCCAGGCATTCAATTATATTTTGGAATTGGTTAGCTAGAGGCTATGTTACACCAATTGCAGAAAGGCCAAGTGTATGTTCGTGTCACAAATCATTCAATTAGTGCCAGAGTGATTTGTTTTGTTTCTCTAATTGGTAGCATAACATTATACCAATAAATGCGGCATTCTTCATCAGTGCTGAACATTTGTATGATATAGTTTATAAATCATTGCTACCGTGTGGCTATTTTTAATGTTGCTTCATGTTACTTAGCATTTAACATAATGTTTTTTTTCCCGCGTACAATAACAATTGCTGATGTCCTTAAACTTGCTGCTACTGGTGAAATGTTTTTGGAAGAATCGTAATTAATCACGAGTAAACTGTGTGTTCACCAAAGATCATGTTTGAAGTTTGACAGTACAGAAGAATAAGGGGAGTAGACTGCTTTCTCTCTCTTTCCATTCTCTCTCTATCTATCCATTCATTTATCTATCTCTCTCTCTATCTATCCATCTATATATCTATCTATCAATCGATCTATCTATCTATCTATCTATTTATCTATCTATTTATCTATCTATCTATCTATCTATCTATCTATCTATCTATCTATCTATCTATCTTAATCTCTCAATCTCTTATTCCCTCTTTCTCTCTATATATATCTCCCTTTCTCTCTATTTCTCTCTCTCTCTCTCTCTCTCTCTCTCATTCCCTTTCTCTCAGCAGGTATCTACCATTCTATCTTTCTCCATTTACCCTAATGTCCTTCCTTATTGTTCCTCACTTTTCTTATATTAATATACATAAGCACACGACAAACCTTCTTTGTCTTCGGACGTGTTGCTTAAACACATTGTCATATACAAAAGTGAGTGTATTTCCATTAAGGTGAAAAATTACATACATGCATAAGACTAATGAGTCGTACAATACAATCCGTTGATTAGATAGCAAGAGGCCAGGTTTGTATTGAGCAGGAATCCTGATTTCCGGGAACGCGTAATTTATGGCTCAGAGATGTAAGACGTTTCTAAACCTCTGCTCATTGCTTCCCCTGCCTCACTTGAGCTTTGACAAATGAAGTTCTTAACCTTCATTGAACCAAATACTAGATTTTGAAGGAATGCGAAAAAGGAGGATAAAGTAAAAATATGTGATAAGGGGAGCAAGGGAGCAAACAAATCTGGAGGAAAACAGAAAAAGAGGGGTAGGAGAAGGAGTAGGAGGATATAAAGACGGAGAAGGAGGAGGAGGAGGAGGAGGAGGAGGAGGATATAAAGACAGAGAAGAAGATGAATAATAATAAGACGGAGAAGAAGATAGAGTGAAAGAAACAGATATACATATAATTGTAATTATAAATATAAACATATAAATATAATATGTGCATCATAAAACTACATACAAACACACATTACAACAAGAGAGTAAATTTACATGTTCATCATATCTGTCGGTGTTTTGTCAATCGAAAGCAAAATCATCAGCATCCAATGCATTTTGTATTGGAGAGAGGAAATAATACAAAGAGTACTTGTTAGACATTATCCGAAAAGAGATGATTAACAAAGTACGAAGTACTTGTTTTAATTATTCCACTTAGTAAAATGTCATAACACAACGATTATTCCTTTTCGACGTGATGCCCATTATATCATAAATAAGCTTGGTCAGATGCGTCTATATGGACACAGCAAATCTGTTATGTATTTAGGGCCAATATCAGCTTTCTAACAAGGTTTCTTTAACCTCATTAGGGGATGTACACTGGTAGTAAAAACAACAGGTGGGGGACGATTTAGAAATCTAGGCGCATGGAGGTTCCTTGTAAAAATAGCACGCGCCAGGTATCACTGTATGTGGGATGGGGCTGGGCCTAAGCGTACATAACTGGGACCTCTCAGGGCTAGGGGTGTATTTAACGTTGGTTGATGCCCAGTTGTTTCTGTAGAAACTACCGCCCTTGTCTAAGGTACTAGTAAGATGAACGTAGACCTGGTCCTTCCTAAAGGTAGAATGTAACCTATTTTTTTAAATAAGCTCCACAAAGCAAGGGAACTTTATTAAAGCAACGCAATTTACTGTAATGCAAGTATACAGCTTTAGGACATTGTAACCGATCTTTATTTTTGTTTTAAATGTTTTATTCATCCTTTACATAATTTACTACTTGCAAAGTTTTGACGTCTCCTTCTTAGCATTTATAGTCCCCCCCCTTCCCCCCTCTATATTACACCGCCTTTAAAATTTTATGAAATGAGTTAAATGTAAGTATATTTGACCAATTTTCCTTAATTTATATTTCGTTTCTTTACCCTCACAACTAATGGGTTTTTCAATAATAAAATATCGTATTTAAAATATAAAATCAAGACCTGTAGTTTCGCAGTCCTGACTTTTTCAATAAAAAAGAATGGTTTAAATTAGTCCACAACTTGCATTGGAGCATAATTGGGTCTTTTAAATATCAAGAATATACTACAATTCGATTCGATGCGTATCCTTTTTGTGTATGGTCAGGATATCATTGATTTATCATCCCTTCATCACCGCGCTCACTTTATCTCTGTTACAAATAGTGTGATATTAACACTATAGTTCTTATAGTAAAAATGAAACGTCTGACAATGGTTCAACAATGCGAATGTCATTCAATGGAAGGAAAAAAACATTGTCTTGATAGATTATCGTCTAAACAATCAACGTTCTGGGATCCTTATATTCTTCAGAGTTTCAAACGCGCTAAGACGTTGACTTATGTTCCTCAACGTTTATTACTATTACATGTAGTTCATTTTACAGCTGTTACAAGGGTTTAAAATATCTTTAGAAGCACTCAACTTCAAACAGTGCACATATTAAACTTCAACTTGTAACGCTTTGGCACTCAGATCAGAGCTTACATCCTTATAGCAATCTCATCCATACCACCAAACCATGTATTAAATAAAGAGTATATTAAATTACAAATTGTCATGTTTCGAAATCGTGCACGAAAGACACGAAACATGCTTAGTCGTGTTTTATATATAACATTTTATTTCGCTTGAAAATGTTTTTAACAACGAAAAAAAAAAAGAACATAATTATGACACGAATCGAGCTTGATTAATTATTGAGCAAATTCAAGAAGCTGGATTAGCCACACAAATCATAAAACGTCCAAATTAATAACGTCGGATAAAATGCACCAAACACATTGTTATTTCTTTAATAATTGTTAGTGCAAAAGCCATACTGCAAAATAACATTTAGAAGTGCAACATAGCCGTGCCTCAAACATAGTGTTCATGGATGATTCTTAAAAAATTGGATTTATTGAAGCAATGCATTACGGATCTTTTGATCCAGCTTTAAATCTCCATATTTTAGCTATTTCTACCGTGACACTTTTCCTCTCAAATCAATAATTGTCACTCCCCTTCCTTGAGTCGTACAATACTAGTATAAACGTCCTCATTTTGTCTGATTTAAAAGAAAACAAAGTTGACAACTCAATAGACCAGCAATGTGTAAACTTTTGTCTAAACAGTGTAAGGAACTATTTAAATACCATTTTTTACTTTGTTTAGTAGCTCTGAATGAAATGAAATAAACTAAACCGGCTTCTGGCATCTCAGATGTATGATAGAGAGAGACTATGTTTTCTGTTTTTTTAATTCCTGTGAACTAAGAGCTTGGTCTAATAGTTCCTATTTAGCTTCATTATAGGTGTGGATTATTGGCTTCATATTATAGGTGTGGATTACATTTCCTTCAAAGTGAGCTAAACATTTAAACCGGAAATTATATCTCTCATCCAATATTTGAGGGAAAGAAAAAAAAAAACATAAATGGGCGCTGCTATGCAGTAACAATAGAACTGTTTCATTCTGTACCTTTTATCCACGCCTTACTGCCACTACGTTGATTGCATAGAATTTCTGTATTTTATTAAGATTGCACACAATACAGGACTTTTGGTGGTTGTTTTTTTACAGAACTTGTAACGATTATTATAAAACCAATCATTGAGAGTAGCGTTGTATGCTGCAGTATTTCTAAAAACCATTCAATCCAAACTCTCTAAAAATACAAATACAAAGGAAGACGAAAAAAGACAGGCAGTGAATGAAGGGTGAGCTTGATTCAGTGATATAGCGCTGGGCTTAAAACTATTGGTCCCTGGTTTAATTCCATGATCGGATACGTGCTGCAAATCTATCTCCAGTTGTTTGTGTCGGTGTCACTTTAATGTTACCGGCTGAGATAACAGTCCTTCGTGTCAGGATTACAATTGTCAGACTTTTGTCTTGGGACCCATTCGCGATATATATATACATATATATATATATATATATCACTTACTGGTAATGGTGCTCATCGCTTGAGCTAAGGCTATCGTACAAGGGCGTCAAAGCATCCCAACTTTAATAAAATTGATGATTTCCTCAGTTTGCGTATGTGTGTGTATGTGCGATGTTTTATGGATTATTCCCTGTACTCCTATCTTATCTTGCAATTCCCTCTTGCCTTTATGTGTCTGCACACATATATTTCAACATAAACATCATACTATGCGGTTATTTGTTTTATCTTCTATGTATCTGTACATTTATCTTCACCTGTCTCCCCAAATCTTGTTAAGTTTACAGCTCACGCATTTATTTTGTTTACGTATTATTTCTTTTCTAGGTTCTCTAACACCGTTTGCGTTTTTATTTTGACGGGATTTTTAATCATGGCACTGACGGTTGTTTTTCTTGTAAGATTAGTGTGTGGGGCGTTTCATTGATACGTTTTTTAATGTCAGAGTGACCATAATAAATGTCAACTAGGCATTAGCAAACAGCTGACGTGCACGATAATTTTGAAATCTGCCTCACCCACTAACCTCAATGTTGCATCTCCACCGAAAAAAATAATCAATACCAAGTTTTTTGTCTTATCAGGACTTGTAGTTGATGCTCCTGGATTAAAGAACATTTAAACAGTAATAGAAATTTACAATTTAAGACGATATTGAAATCTGCCTCACACACTAACCTCCATGTTGCACTTCCACCCAAGAGATAAACATTGCCAACTCTCTGGTATTACCAGGAACTGCAGTCGAGAGTCGAGGTTCTCTAATTCTAAAGAATCTAAACAATACAAGATTTTGACAATCAAAGACAGTGTTAAAATGTTTAATATGAAGTAGAAGATAAATAACTATTCATCTTGAGCGTCAGCTACGTGTGAACCTTATAATGATGCAGGATGGTTTAGCATGGAAAGATACGACTCGCCAACCTCGAATCGAGATAACCCAGTGATAGTCTTGAGAAAAATCAATGTTCTAGTATTATGCCAGTGTCGTGAATTTTTAAAAAAAAGTGTGTACCAAAGTGTTATGGTATAAACAGGTAAACATGTAGCTTTATTCTTTGCATTTTTTTCGTAAGAAGTATGTAACAAGCCAATGTGGGTACATGTACTTAAAACAGATCAGAAGTGTCAGTATGACCCCATGAGATAAAATATTGATGATAACGTACTTTTCAAATATGGCTCGTGCGAGAATCCAAGAGAACAATAAATTAGACAATCTTGCTGAAACCATGGGCACAAAAACAATTAAAAAAAAAACGTCGATCATTTCGGAATCCTGGTATCAGATAATTTGGAAGAACATGATCAACAAAGCCATGAAGCAATCTCGAGGCACCTGGTAATAATAATGATAATTAGCCTGTCATCATTTGCCTTTACATTATTAAATCATTTGGTATTTATATTTATGTTTATGTTTGTTTTAAAATGCAAGTGTGTGTTTAAGGTGTATTTCAGAATTTGATAACTAATACACACATAATGTTTTAATGAACAAGAGCATTACAATTACATTGCATTTCAGTTTCAACAATCAATACCGATTAACAATGTTAACCACATCAATGTTAACCATAACATTATTGGAAATATACGAACCTAGACGCTTACTCTCCCGATTTGTCTCCAATTTGTTTCTCTGTATCCCGATTTACCAGTCAGGCTTTCTACAATGAGGTTACTGATCGATTTCAAAATACAAGCCCCGTTCCGTCTTGTTCTTTCTTTACTATCGATCTACACGATTGTAACTAGCCTGCATTCTTGTGTTGAAGAATCCTTCATTTTGTAGTATTTTTTTATTTTTTTATTTTGGGGGAAAGTTTTAGAGGGTGGTGGGGTGGTGGAAGATTAAGCGCAGGCTAGGATGGGGGGAGCCAAGTAATGAAAAGAGACATGCCATCTGAACTACAAACTGTTGAGTGATGGAATGACCTCATCATTATTTTTATTCCTGCAAAGCTGTATGCACCGTGTGGATCCTGGATAGTTTTTATGTAACCATTTTCATCACTACGCTTTTCTTAGACACAAAATTGCTTTGAGTATAAATACAGGAATAAAAGAAAACCCTTAGGAAATCGACCGTCCAATACCTCCAACGCAGGCATCAGCGACTTGCCTGCCTCCATTGTTCTCGGGGACTGTTTACTTTGAAAAACAAAATTAGTGAATGCTTCGCTTTGTGTAGAAAAACAATGATAATAATAAATCAATTAAGTTCAATAACTAGAGAAAATAGTGCTGAGGAGTTGTAAATTGTATGACACGTAGGGAAGTAAATATTGTTTTACAAGAAATAATATATAGATGGGTGACTAGGCAATATCAATCAAGAAGGATTTTGCACCTTAATAAAACAAACAAAAACACGAACTTTGAATCTTGTTTATAACTTACTTATCATATTTATATTTCATCCTTACTGTTGATAATTTTTTGTTGTATTTTTTTTTGTTGGTCATTATAAACATTAGAGTCAAGGTGTTCTTCTTTTGATGTTATGTTATTGTTATTGCTTTCTCTTTTCTTCCTCTTACGCCTCCTTGTCTCTCTTTTAACCCCTCTATCTTTCTCTACCCACACACATACCTAAAACATGTATTAAAACATTTGCGTACTGTCTCACGGTATTTTTTTATCTAGTTTCATTTCCGTGTTTATCTTGGTCTAGATTGCACTAAATTGATAACACCCCCCCCCCCCTTTTTCCCAGCAGCCCGGGGCTCGCCTGATCAGGTTTATAGAATATGGGGATTAAACTGGAACACGACCGGTTATCTGTAGCGCTGTACAGATGTATTCATGCACACGCAAGCAGCCAGGATGGCCTAATGCTAAAAAGAAAATTTAAAATTGTGAGAGAGAGAGAGAGAGAGAGAGAGAGAGAGAGAGAGAGAGAGAGGATATCTGTAGCGCTGTACAGATGTATTCATGCACACGCAAGCAGCCAGGATGGCCTAATGCTAAAAAGAAAATTTAAAAGCGAGAGAGAGAGAGAGAGTGAGAGAGAGAGAGAGAGAGGAAGAGAGAGAGAGAGAGAGGAGGGCGGGAAGATAGAGATACACAGAGAAAAACAGATTATTTGGCAGACTGACACAAGTAAATACACAATAACAGACAGACAGAAAGACAATCAGAGACCGAAAAAGTGAGATTAGATTAACATACATATTATTGAGATAAATAGATAAATAAATAGATAGATAGATAGATAGATAGATAGAAAGAGATAGATAGAGAGAGAGAGAGAGAGAGACTGAAAGAGAGAGAGAGTGATAAAGACAAACACAGACAGACAAAAACAGAGAAAAACAAAGAGTGAGAAATTATGAACAGTTCTGTATGGTGTTTTTTTCTCCAAAAACAAAATCAAACATTATATAACAACAACAAAAAGGAACGCGTTTAATGTTTGTTCTTTAATTTGATTCCACTGAATTAGGGCAGTAGACTTTTACGCACCAGGTGCATCCTGTCAAGTAAAGCGCAATAGGCTGAACAGCTGTCTATGAATTCGTGTGTAATTCACGTGCAATAAGGTGCACACCGCCTCTCTTTACATATACATCGCACAAAACCCAGGGAAAGTAAATACAAAATTAAAACGTTTATATAACCTCAGAAGGTCGAAAGGTGTGTGAGAAACCAGTCATTACATGAGAATGGAGATCTGGGCTGATCTCATCATTTCAAGGGCAATGTTTAAAATATTCCCCCAAAAAAGAGGTTTTAAATGAAAGGCCCTTAAATTGGGCTTCAAAAGCTATATAATGAATTTCTATTGAACGGAGTTATTGATATAAGACGAAAAGAAGCTATTGGGCCTACCAAAGGTTTTGACTGCTGGATGTTTTTACCTCCATCTCTTGCGTTTAGTTATGAACATTAACATCGTATTTTTAACAGGACAGTGGTTAGTATTAAAACCTCGAAGTAATAGATATTTAATAACAAAAAGAATATAAATATCCATGTCGTTTTAAAAATCTCGCTTCTGTTGAACACATAGTTAAATCTCTTCTTTCGTTTCTACTTGTCTATATTATTTTAATATAACTTTTTTCACAAATAATCATGGTATGCCTTTATTGCAAATTACATTTTTATTGAGCATGGATTATTGCTCTATTATGAACACAGTCGCGTTTTCAAAGCCAGTAATATTCTGAGATAACATCCACTTTTTTCCGTGATGTAATATCATAATTATGTATAATGAAAAAAAATGGACAAAAGAAAACAGGTGCCAATCATTGGTTCAATTTTCTTCCATTATTTTGTAGAGCTGCCAACCATACCAAGAATCAAACTGTACTACAATGGCAGAGTAAATTTAAAGAAACCAGTACAAACATTATTTTGCTTTCTAGAAGTAAGTTTGGCAGATGGACATCTGCAGCACTACCTGTTCTTGAGGCCTTGTTTTCAGAACCTTTGTTAGTAATAGTTATTTCCCCTCAAGTTTACATTACGGATTACATCGTTACAGACCAATCTGTGGCACTAATGAAAAAAAAAACCGCCAAAAAACCAAAACAAGAAAAATCCAGAGAAAACTTTGGATCAAAGAACTGTTTTGCAAGCGTACTTCTTTTCCTTTCCGTTTTTTTTTTCGCCCTTTACAAACTGTACCTGTTGCACGGTTACAAACACAAAAGGAAATGTTTTTAAACAGTTATGCATTTAGATCTGGTAATCGAAATATAAAATGTTTTGCTGGTCACGTTTGATCTCTATGGTAACAAATTGCATTATCTTAAGTCTGTTTCTCATTATAAAGATTTAATAGAGGTCTTCTTTGTGCCACAGTTAAAGCGTATTTTTTATGATTTCGACGTTCCTCTGAAATCAATCATTTCGAGGGAAGATGTAAATAGAGGAGGTCTATAGGTAGACATACAGACATATATTAAGTAGAAGGGAGAAGAGGAAGAGAGAGAGAGAGAGAGAGAGAGAGAGAGAGAGAGAGATGGTGAAGGCAGAAAAACAGACATACAGAGTTAGTGATGAGAGCGATACAGTGGCAAAGGAAAACACTGTTCATTTTATCCAAACTTTTGGAGCAAGCACATCGTTTTTAAAATATGTATCTCAAGTCAGGCGATTATGTAATGTATAATTAAGATACGTTTGAGCATTTGTATCCTTGAAAATACTATGTTTATTATCTTGCATAAAAACCACATGTGGCCATAGTTTGGCAGTAAGTGTATTAAAGAAACCCTTAAAACTTACCAATGCACAAGCGAAACTTCGACGTAAATTCTAATAATCTGTGAAAATTTATGATACGCGTAGATTAACGTTCACAAGACTTTTATAAAGACTCACCTTCTAATTTCCTTAAATAAATTACACTTGTGTTTTGCGTAAATTCTCTCTTTTTATGCGTTTGAGTGTAAGCAGAATATA
>RQTK01000008.1:1522975-1536570 GCA_003991915.1 Elysia chlorotica
AGTTCGTGGTTTTTTCGATGTATTTATTTCCTAGCTATTGAAGTATTATATCGATGTAATGTTCATAGTAGCAAACTGGTGGTTGTTTTTGTTGTTGTTGTTGTTGTTGTTGTGATGAGCATTTTATATCCTGTGCCATATCTACATGACTACAAATTATTTTTCTGAACCGCAAATAGTATGTAATGCGTGAACAAAATGTCAAAGTAGCACAGTCACCGTGTAACATTGTTAGATAGTTTTTTGAAAGATCAAGACAGTGCTTTGACAGTGAAGCCACCGTAATCATGAAAAAATAAATAATGTAGACAGGTAAGATAAAGTTAGCGATATCTTTCTTTGCTTTAATCATTTTTACGCAGTTTTGCCACACCTTTGCTAATAATGAATGTGAGGGGGCGTTTATATCGCGAAAATGATGCTGGGCGTTACTGAGTGTTTATGACACCGCAGATACATTATTTTCCATCAATAATATAAGGCGTCTAAATGACACCAACAGTTATTTATACTGTACATGGAATGAAACTGGAAATATTTGTGAGGTATGGGTGGATATGTGTAAGGGTATTAGAGATCTTAATTTATTTAAATATCATAAGTGATTTTCAAAAATCCCAGAAGAATGTATACTTTCTTTACTATTAATAAGTCAATATGACTCTTTCAGAATAATTTTACTTTATTCAAAAATCAAATTGCTTGAGGAAGTTAAGCAGCGAAAAACCGGCGAAATGCATTCAAAACTGATATGTTGCAGGTTAAAGAGTTAACGGTATATCTATGCAATAGGACTTTGAAAGCGTTTTTAGATCATTATTCATTTGCTTCATTAACTAGTTTGTGTGAACAAAGCCCCCTACTGCAGGTAAATGCGACGTAACTAAGCAAGCTGTGCCTAAAAAATTCCGAATTTCTTTATACAATTACTCACCCAGACAACGCAAATTGGTTAAAGGATGTTTTTGTTAGAAATCCTAACTTTTCTTTAGTTTTGAAATACAAGTTAAAGAATATATAGAGTCACTCAAAACATACAATTATATGCTTCAAACCGTGTTTTGTATTTTTGGATATGTTTTTTTTCACTCACGTAAACCACAATAAAAAGGGTCGTGCATGCCTCAATAATATTACCATTAGAAATCTGCTGTGATGACGTTTTGAGAATGTGGTAAATAATATTGCCTGTCGTCTTTATACCTTACTGTACAAACTGCCTTATTATCTATTCTTGTACGTGGATCTATAACTTTGTCCTTCTTTACCATAATTTTCAGCCCGAGTTGCTTTAGCTACGCTTTGCTTGCAAACAAAAGGTTGGGCGTTCGGTGAACTTAAACAATTTGGCCTTCAACAAGCTTTGGTGTACCTTTAATAAGTGGCAGCACATGAAATTGTGCAGATATGGGCTATTATAGTGCTGACGTCGGACGTTAAACCATCTCAATAACAACCTTTAACATGAGGGTGTTTAGCAACCTTCCCAATAAAAGGTCATTTTAGCATACATTGCAGGTAAGAATAATGGTGCAGTTATGCTGGGTGTTTACATTGCATGCCAACATAATTGGCATCCCGATGATGATATCCCTTGTTATGGAACTGTGTTTACTAACATTTCAAGCGGCTATTAACTGAGAAAGGCTAAGATGATCTTAATATGTTGAAAAACATTCTTGCCTTTCCAGATCTATTTATTTGCACATAAACACACGCCTACGTTAATGACCCCCTCAGCGCTTCCATTTATTTATTTAACGGTAAGTGCGTCCGATGGCCTTTGCTATACCAAGCCTGTTGTTTCTACCATTTAAGTCTGCTTTAGCAACTGTCAACATCTATCATTGGCCCAAGTCTTGGAGAGTCCATTGAAGGTATTTACCTATTCAAGACAAGGTAGACAGGTATTTAAACCAAAGTGCTAAGTATTAGACAAACCTACTAAATGAAGAATACTTCTAACAGTTAAAGTTATATGCTTAATAAAATATTATAATGGAACCCAAAATTGGTATGGTAAAGGCTTTCTAACGGGTGGACAGAAAATTAATGCATCACTTAAGTTACGTAGATTGGCGTGGGCATAATCTTTAAGTATGTAAACACTCTTAATTATTCTCATTTGAGCATTTTGGGTCGAGTATAATTGAGAAGAAAACTCTTTGTCATCTGACATTTAAATGCTCCAACTAGAAGAGGCCTAAAAATGTGGATTTTCGGGCAGAGATGGATATGGCATACGCAAGAGATGCTATTGATTTTGTTCAATTAGCGCACACTGCACCTTTTCGTTAGAATGCATTGGTTAGTCGTGAAAACCAGGCAATACAATTACACACACTTTAAGAAATTCAATTATCTTTAATTATAATTAACAGCATGCGGGTAAATTTTCTTATGGCTTATAAATGTGTCCTAACACAAGATGAAGAGTGCCAATTAACAGCAAAAAACGTGAGAGCTTTTAAAATTATGTCCTAAAAGCGTCTGTGCAATTTCGTGTATATATTCGTAAAAACATTTATAAAGCTATATTACGAAAAAAAAATATGATTTTTAGTTTTAGCATATTTCAAATTTATCTGTAATACTTTATATCTTTGTGCATCCAATAATCCCCACTCATTTCACACAGCTAGTATGTATAACTAAGGAAATTTCACCATAATAAAATTACAAATTGAATTTTAAGAAACGCTAACTTTCCATTGCTGGGCGGTGTGCAAAGTAGGCGATTGAACTTAAGTGGCAATGCAGTATCTCAAATAAACCTAAAAAATAAAGAACGTTGTTAACTATTAAAGTTATAATTATGCTCAGGAAAAATTTATAAATCAGAAACCTACACCAGAAAGAAGCATAGATCCATTTTTAGAAAAGCAAATAAACTATTCTTTTGTTTGAGATGCGCTTTAATTATTTCTTAGATATACTAGCAGGTAGTTCATAGTCAACAAAAGGAATAAAAATTTCACATTGGGACGAGGTACAATTGATGATTAACCTTTAATGTTTGTTTACGAATGTAATTTTTTTTTATTACCGTGAAATATTCATTAATTGCGATTGTATTGCTACATTAGTTATTACATAACTTACTGCGCTTAATTAGTTATGATGAACTCACCGCCTAACCAGGTGCATTAAGATAAAATATTGTTTCAAAAGAATGTCCGTACTAAGCGATATATTAATGTTGTTGTTGTTGCTGTTGTTGTTGTTGTTATTGTTGTTATGTCGTTGTTGTTGTTGTTGTTGTTGTTGTTGTTGTTGTTGTTGTTGTTCACTGTCCACTTTGAGTTTATGACGTTTTCTTCTGAAAGAAGATATAAAGACCAAGGGAAGTAATAGAGTTAAATCGACTTATCCAAATAAGCTTCTTTTTGTGAATTGTTTCCCTTCGTATATAGGTGGGTTGTTTTTTCTGTCTTGAGGTGATGCATTATTATAGGGTGAAGGTTTATGCGTGTTTAGCAGATACTTTCTTGATTAAAAAAATTTGCGCATGATCCCAATAGCAGTTTAAGGTAGTCATGGATCACATTTGTTTATCTTTAGAGACACATATCTATTAAAGTGTTGCCCATATCTCCACATAATTATACTAGGGACAAAATGGATCATTATTAAAATTGTGAAACTACCGAAGTGGCAGTAGCACGAAGTCCGGTCTGCCAAGCAAACTTGGTTCAATTAGTACTCTACATCTCGACTAAATGTGTCCGTCGAAGATGTTACATCAAAGTAATTTTTTAGACCACCTACATGTGAACTATACAATATGTTTAGTATCTACGATTGTTGTCAAGTAAGGTTTGATTAATGTATGTTCTTACAATGAGAAAAGCCGTTATTTCATCAACCATAAGGCAACCTCTTGAATTTTTTCGTGTGCATTAAAAATACACCTGTTTTTGTTTTTGTTTTTAATTTTATTTTTATATGATATTTTGTATTTCTACTATTTCACCATTTAAAGATTGTGTAGTATGATGCTTTACTAAATGCTTTGTAAATTAACAACCATAAATTTTCAAGATTGTCGTAGATTTATCGTAGGGGACACAACTTTATAAATCACGTTTATAATGAGCACAGACATTTCAAGGGTAACTTCCCATTTTCATGTTTTTTCCCTTTTTGTTCATACTTCTATTTTTTGGTTGTGGTTTGCTTTGTTTTTTGTTTGGAAAATGAAAAAACCGTGAAATGTATTTACACTTTGCGTATTTTTCTTTTCTTTTTCTCTCGTATTGTAAAAATTAAATGCATGCATCTATAATAATAATAAAATAATATAGTCATATTTTGGTGGTATAATTTTAAAAGGTATGAAGTAAGTTTACCGTTAATAATAGACTAGTTAAAGGTTAAGTAACAGTTTAGGATTTTAGTCAGTCACTGCTTACTGGCCTTTAGTAAATTTGTGTACAAAAGACACTCCGTAAAAAAATGTTATCGCGATATATTTTTTAAAGTTTGTATGTAACAAACATTTTCTGAACTCAACGTAAAACATACAATTCCAAATGCCGATTTAAATATTTTGTTTGTGAAGTATTTAAAACCCGCAAGAATAACAAAACTCCATATTGATTTTAACATACAAAAGAAGTTTTTGTTACGAAATGAATTGTTTATATTTTACCTTCCTGACTTTTGTACGGCATTTTATTCAGCGTTTTGAACAGGTATATAGAAAGAAAAGAAGAAGAGACACGACTGTTCTTGTAAATAATGCTTTTTTGTTACAGAAAATTCTTAAATGGTCCAAAAATACAATACTACGTTATTGTTCCTCTTACAACAAGGTGTAGTCATTTTAACTATATATTTGCAGTATTGTCTAAAGATAACATATCACTTACCTATCTATGTTGTACAGTAACTGTATCAGTCTTGAATTTAATCAGAGAAGAGACTCTTCATTACTTTTATAGAAAATGACAATAGCATAATATAACCCAAAATGAAACTAAGATTAGAGATGAAGCTTTTATTATGTAAAAAAAAGCAATCAGACCAAATAATAAAAAAAGGAATTTGAGAACCATTCTAGATTTTCAGTGGTCTAAGAGTCCGTCTGGGGAACCATGAGATCTTACATAAAACATTGTTTTCTCTTAGGCTCATCCTGCGGGCGCTTTGTTTGCGCTCAGGACTGGGGTAATTACTCTCCCTACTCACCCTACTCTGTTTCTCATTCTCTCTGACCCACTCTGCCTGTGTGTGGCACACATTTCTCGTTCTCCTCTTTTGTCTCTAGTGTCACCTATATTTCTCTAAGTTTCTGTTTATTTCTAGATCTTTCTCTGTGTCTTTCTGTCTTTCTATCGGCCTCCTCTCTCTCTCTCTCTCTCTCTCTCTCTCTCTCTCTCTCAACCATCGTTCTCTAGAGAGGGAGATAGTATCTCCGGGTATAACGTCTCCTAGGTTACCCTGAGGGATCCTATAAAGCGACTCTCTCTCCCAGTTCTCTTTCTTCCTGTTTACCTATCTTCGTCTCTGTCTCTGTCTCTCTGTCTGTCTGTCTGTCTGTCTGTCTGTTTATCTCTCTCTCTCTCTCTCTCTCTCTCTCTCTCTCTCTCTCTCTCTCTTACACTCTCTCTATCTTTCCCTTTTATCTTCTTCTTCTTCTTTTTCCTTTTTTTATTGAAATACTCTATTTACTTTTTAATGATAAAACCTTCTTCAAAGTAATAATAATATGGTAACGGTTTCTTTGTCATCCTATCAGTCATTTGCTTTCCCTATTTGTAACAATCTAAAATATCCTTTATACACCTCTCTTTTTTATTTTTAATAACAATGGTTGAAACATCAACCACAATCCAATCCCACTAAATGGCAATGTAACACTGAAAATACTGTGAATAAGTGTTATCCCAAAAAGGTATTAGTTTCAAAACTTCTGACTATCCTTCTTGGAGTACATGTACTAATAGGTAATGGTTTCAGTAATAGAGATTCCCAGTAAATCTATTCAGAAAATCTATTGCTACAGCGATGATGATTTTTTTGTTTTTTTTTGTTTAGAGAGGTACACTGCAATTGTCTGGATGGTAATAACTTCAGCTTTGTACAACAACAAAAAACAAAGCAAATAACAAGTAGCAAACCTATTGTGTTCCCTGCTTACAAATACAGATCACAGAGATGGTAAACACATTAAGAAAAGAATTGACGTGCAAATGGCACCGACTGTTTTTCTAGCTCCACAAGGTTGTGATTGTCATTCAGTAATAGACGTTCGAGCGTCATCTAAAAAATTGTGAATTCTCTTGCGCCTGGTTTATCAGTGTTCTGCTATATCGTTTTGGAGTTGCCTGTCCCAATAATACTTTATGTATTGACATTATAAGGTCAAGGCGTCATTTGTTTATACTTGATAATTTACTATTTACGTACATTGCTATTCATTAATTAACCAATGAAACATAAGCGCTGTAGAAATGTGCCTATATTCATTTTTGTACCGTATTAATATTATTGTTCTTGTTAAACCCATTTAACGAAAAATTCCCTATTTACACAGCCGAATTGCGCAGATTGTTTCGCAACTTGTAATTGCACAATAATGGTCCATCGTGACTTGCACTAGTAGTTTGTGTATATGGTGTTTTTAGCAAACTATGTCTTAATTGCTAGTATGCAACTCTTAGGTTTATTTAGTTGTTATCTACAAAAATCATCAATGAAGTGTTGCTCTAGCGTTTGTGTTTTATCACCATCTTGACATTTGATTGTGTTTCCATTTGCCTTTATTTGTATAACTTGGTCTTTTATTTTTGCCTTTAATACCACAATCAACCCATTTATTAAGCATGTGAGGTGCAGCCATTAGACTTCTTGGCCCATCCCTTTCTCGAGACTTAAAGAGGATCGAGTTGATTAATCGCATATGTAGGCGTACGCAACCTTAAATAAAGTGGGCAAGTGTTCGATTTCAGATCTTTAGGCTGCCTTTGTTTTATACTGGTTATTATCATTGCTGGCTTGGATAAGTCATGGTGCCCCACTCTCTTTCTATATGGCAATTTCCAGATGCTAGCTTTATGCTGCCTAACCGTACGTTTTTAAATATTAATACATATTAATAGCTACTACTACAACAACAAATAGTTCCATCTCCTCCTCCTCCTCCTCCTCCTTCTCCCCCTCCTCCTCCTCCTCCTCCTCCTCCTCCTCCTCCTCCTCCTCCTCCTCCTCCTCCTCCTCCTCCTCCTCCTCCTCCTCCTCCTCCTCCTCCTCCTCCTCCTCCTCCTCCTCCTCCTCCTCCTCCTCCTCCTCCTCCTCCTCCTCCTCCTCCTCCTCCTCCTCCTCCTCCTCCTCCTCCTCCTCCCCCTCCTTCTCCTTTTCCTCCTCCTCCTCCTCCTCCTTCTCTAACTACTACTACTACTACTACTACTACTACTACTACTACTACTACTACTACTACTACTACTACTATTATTTGCAGCTGCTGTTGCTTGCTGGCATCTGGTTTTTTACCAAATTGTTCTATCATCTGATGTGTTTCCCTCCTTTTCCAAAACGCAGAAGATTCATTCGTTTAAAGCGAACGGTGGTGTGACGTATGTGTGTGTGTATGTGTGTGTGTGTGTTCATTGGATATGGGTGTCAGGGAGTTTTAATCCAAAGTGTCAAAAATATTAAACCCAGGGGAAATTGTTGAAGCGCAAAGTCTGTTTAAGTTGACAGTGCGAGGGAAAAAGTGAGCGAGTGTGACCCTGTGTAAGAGAAAGAGAGAGAGAGAGAGAGAGAGAGAGAGAGAGAGAAAGATAGAGAGAGAGAGAGAGACAGACAGACAGACAGACAGACAGACAGACAGACATATAGACAGGCAGATATACAGACAGATAGACAGACAGACAGACAGACAGACAGGCCGGCAGACAGAGAGAGATAAACAGAGTTCGAGAGAGAACAACACAGAGACAGAAAGATAAACAAAAGAGAGAGCGCAGGAGAAAGAGAGAAAGATGGAAAGAGATGAGATGGAGAGAAAAGTAAAAATAATGCGAGGTGTGTGATAACAGCAATAAGGGAGGGAGGGGTGAAAGGTCTTGTCTTTACGAACAGTATACCAGATGAAGTGAAGGAAAGAAGAGAAATCGATCGCTCTCTAGTGAAAAAACAACAACAAAAAACTCTCTATAACTTTAAAAACCAACAAAAACAAAAACAGAAAAAAAATCAGTAGCGCAGACGTCATCTTGGGAAGAAAACAGGGCGTGCGCGGGGGGGATGGGATTTTTTTTTTTTTTTTTTTTTGGGGGGGGGGGGGGGGTGCTGGGCAGAACCGTCGGCGTGGGCGTCCATACTAGATGGCTGGAATGTTTAATGAAGGATGAGCGCACGGCGTAGTGGGCTCACGATGCGATGCTGCAATGAAGCGATCTTCCGGATGCACACAATCTTTCAGATGCACACACATTCCTGAATAATTAAAACACTGAATTCGTAAAATGAAAAAAACAAACAAAAAAAAACAACAATAAAAACAACGAAACAACAAACAGCCAATACTGAAAAAGAATGCCAAAGGTTGTGTTAAACTCAATATAAGTTCATTGAACGTCAAGTTGTGAATGTTGAAGTTGCATTGCCTTGTGGGTTGTAGGAATGATTAGTCGCGTCTCAATTTATAAGTATTATTTTATAGCTGCAGATACGGTGTATCCCATACAAGAAAAGAGAAGAAATTGTGTTTACTCTAAACATGACTAAGAGAGTAATGTAAAGACTTGTTATTTCCTCGATGGTATTGAAGAGTATATATATATATATCACATACCATAAATGAGATGAAATCGTGTTTACATTTAACACGTTTAAGAAAAAAAAGTAATGACTTGTTATTTCCTCGATGGTATTGTTTTCTAAAATTCAAGTAATTCTCTGAATTATTCTTATTATATTTATTAATATAATTATTATTAGCCGAACTCTCCCGATAACAAACGAATACAATGCCCACCTCAAATAAAAAAAAAGCTACCATGGATACCACTGTAATGACATTTTAATATTGAGCGTTGTGCTTCGATTACTTATACCGCTTTAATTTTTGTTATCTCTCTAATAACGAATGCATTGGTAGATTCTTGGTGAGTGCGTTACAACTTGCATAAAAGACAGCAAGGAACTACCAAAATATCCGTTGTCATTTATGTATTCATGTTGCACATTTTTATAGCGTTGCCTTGTCAATAGAGCTTTCGAAACCAGAAAAGTGTTTCGCTTTGAAAAAGCAACGGGAGAACAAAATGCATAATTTACATTTCCGATTCCAGCCATGACATCGAAAGTCCGCAGTTAAGTCTTCTTGTACACAGGAAAAGAGATTGTCTAGTTCGCGGAAACAATTTTTTTAGAAAGTAAAAACGTAGCCAAATTTTTGGCAAACAGCCAAAAGCATTGGGTGAATTGCGCAAACGTGCATACCCCAAAACATGTTTGTTTGTTTTTAGAAATCAGTAGGGCAGATTTAATGGAAAAAAAGAGGACAAAAAAAACAACAAACAAACAAACAAAAACAAACAAACAAACAAACAACAAACGGAATTTCGTTTGCCTTCTCACCATCCCCGCGTTTCTTATTAGCAATGATTGTAATCTAAAATAATATTTTGCCTTTCAAAGGGTTTTGTATACTGTTAATTTAAATAGCACGTAAATATGATTTTACTTACTTAGTTTTCAACAACTTCAAAGATGAATTGTTGGAGCTTTTACAGCTGTATCTTACAGGTGCAGGCATGATTGATTTTGAAAAAGGGCATGGTTCTTGTTTATCTCACCATATCTTTATGTGTTTGAAATAAGAGCATGCTTATACCCTTTTTGTTTGTTTGTATTGATAAGGTTTTGAAGTAAAATGTGGGAGACACAGTGCATGATTTTAATATGTTTTTTTCTTCCAGTATGAACGGGTATGCTCGTTTCCTAATGTCCAACGTCAACAACTAAACTATATCGCGTGCAGGTCCATAGACTAACGCCTGATAATTTTACAAATGTCCACGCAAGGATACAGTGGGTGTATTCTGACTTCTATTTTAGCCAATCGAGAATCAAACCACAAAACTCTCGATGAGAAGTTGTATGCATTACCACTGGCTCAAATCGTACCCTGTAGCTTCTAGTTCGAACATCTCATTAAATCTAATGGTTTCTGGATTCAAGGATGCTAAAGACATTCTAATGTCTCATGAGATATAATTTAGATGATAGTATTACACTCTTACCCCCATACCCGCCCTCCTCAATTTTCCTGGTGTGATTTAAAGTAAGAAATTATAACTATCGAAATCACACACTGGACAGTCCACATTATATTACTGTGCATCCATTATAGCTTTACTGCATGCTATATACTTTAAGATTTACGAGCACTGTTTATAAGTAGCATAAGAAACTCGTTTAGATGTGAAGTTGTATAATACAACAATAATCAATAGTTTGCGTGTTATAGATGTAATACTTTTATTCTGAAACAAAAATTCAATAACTTCTCTATTTACATAAACTGAAATTTGACTGAATAGACTTTTGCTCTTTTGATTTCTCCACGCTTTCTCTGACACACAGCTGCATATTAATTTCCAGCCTGACCACGCCTTGACATTGACTGCATTGTATTTTGCTATTAATTTCAAACGAGATTGTCCTCTTGCCAGAGGCATAATGCTTCTTACAAAAGAAATCGTCTCAGTTAAAGCATTTGGAACAAAGTATAGAAATATTTAAAATAATTTTAGTCCGACGCGCCTGACTCGAGAAGGCATTAAAAGACTTAAATGTTTTATTGCTTAAACATCATTTCACTCTGACGCTCTCTTAAGGCTTTTAGGCTATATAAAATAGGAAACGAAGAAAGTTGTGATAAACGGAATTCTGTATTTCAAAAAAAAAAGAGAGAAGACTCATTCCTGTTTACTACATAGACACATATCAAGAAAGCTTACAAAACTTTTTACTGCAAATATTCGCCAACAGAAAAATACATAGTGGACGGAATAACACTTAGTCCAAATTGATGAACCTCATCTACTGCAGACATTTTCCACTCTACTTTCTTTTACGTTCAAAAAGTCGGAAGAGGCGAAAAGTATCTGATTGTATAGTGAGTTGTAGGATGACACTCGCAGATTTATTGATTGTTAGCTTGGCTTTGCCGAGAGGCCAGGCACTACAGTTTAGAGTAGTACGGTATTGTGGATTTAAAGGTTTTCTTTTTGGAAGTGGCTATTTGCCCGGTAACAGCCACTTCCTTTCCTTTTAGAGTTGATGGGTAAAATTGAACCAAAAAAAAAAAAAACACAAAAAAGCGAAAAAAATGTACGTGTGGTAAACAAGGAAGTACACAAAACACCGAGGCAAGAATGGTCTTATGGAGAAATCAATTTTTGTGTTCGCTTCTCAGCTATCTTGGAAGTAAGCTTATCACATCACTCCATCGTGTAATATAATTTTTAATAGGACGACAACACAAGATTATTTGAAAACAACACTGTACACGATTGGATATATTGTACCATATACAAAGTGAAAATAACATCAATATTGACTTTCCTTGCATATTACTAAACATCAATCCATTAACTTGTATTATATAAACCCACTGATGTATTCACAAAACAAAGCTTGTCATAATTATTACTGAGTCCCTGCGATCGGCAGATTGTTTGAGTTATTCATAATTAACGTTACACAATGTAACGATGGATTTACAGTACTTAACTAAATTTTGTTTACAATATTGATTTGCAATTTTCTCAAACAAAAATTACTTCTATACAACAGTTGTTTTTTTTAAATCGGATAACTTCAATAGAATTTCCATGCTTTAATATAAAAAAACCGCAATCATATAAAATGTGCTGAATAAGAGAATCAACATTTATCATCATAGTGTTAAATTGACCCTAACAGTTTCTGCCAAGACAGAGCGACCTTCGTTTAACGTACCGACACTATCATGATCTTGCTCAATAAATGTTATGCATCTGAGGATCCGTTTCCTTCTGTTCTTTCATGAAAATGTTAAACTGCCTTTCTTCTAACTTTGTTATGGTTTCATTATGTGTGGTTTTGATCTTTCTCATTAAAAACTTATAAGCATCATATACATGGTATAATTAAGCCCATTACACCTTAATGGCGCATATTAAAAACGTATAAGGCGTATTGTGGTTGGTAATGAAAAGTTCTAGTCTAGGAGTGCCGCAACTGTTGTAAATGTTTATTAAGATTTATACGTATTCCTAAGTTTCTAAAAAAGAGATAAGTAGGCGTTTAAATAAACGTTTTATAATAGTACGTAACTTGCTGACTCCAGTTTTTCAAATTGGTATACCCAATGTACACTTACATTTAACCACCTTGTGTGTGAATATTTGAGTCATTGTTTCATATACGCGTCATATATAGAGAGAAAGAAATCTTTGCAATATTACATTATTCGCCTATTTCAATTTTTACAGAATTTCTTTTACCCAAAACTCTCCTTGAGTATGTGGATACACATGTGTATATTATACACGCCTGAAGCAGTTTTATTTTCACATACCCGTCATACACACATACACACAAAAAGCAAGTCATGACTTTTATTGAAACAAGCAAGTTTATCTTTTGGTTACTCCCATACAATGTATCGAAATCAAACAGTCGAAACTTGCATAACACGTCTCACACGAAGCAAGAGTTCTCATAATGAGAATCAATACTGAGACATGCCCGTGCTATAAGATCGAACATGGGACGTAAGCTTCTTCTATATGTCAAAGGATTTGATCGCTCTGGGGCTCTCACTCTCGTTCTTCATTTCTCCACCTCCACTATCTCTCTCCCCACTTTTCTCTCTCTCTCTCTCTCTCTCTCTCTCTCTCTCTCTCTCTCTCTCTCTCTCTCTCTCTCTCTCTCTTGTTCCCTCTCTCTCTCTCTCTCTCTCTCTCTCTCTCTCTCTCTTGCTTTGTTTCTTTTCTCTTCCTTTTTACTTTTCATTCTTTCTTTCTCTATATCCCACTCCACACTACCACCCTAGTTTTATCTATCGTTGTCTCTCTAGCTCTTTTTCTCTAGCATGCGCTTTTTTTTCCATCCCCACCATGAATCCCCCTTCCTATTAGAGTGTCTTCTAGTGAATTAATTTCTTTCTCTCTGTGATGATGGCTTTTTTACATCGAAATATCTCTCTGTGGTATTTACTGCTATCAGATAATTACGATTGTGGTGGAAATTCTAAGTTTTAAGAAGCTGTAATGTCCTTAAAATGTAAACTCCGCTGTCCATTGACCTGAAGCAAAATATCTTTGTGTCTTGTTCTTCATCGACTTGTCATCTATTCATTTACAGCGACTTTACGTATTTGCATGGGACAATCTGTTTTACTTGTTCCTGTTCTGCGTGACCTTTTTGTCTCTCTTATATTTACACCCGTCTCGTTCTCTCTCTCTCTCTCTCTCTCTCTCTCTCTCCTTTCCCCTCCTCTCTCTCTCCTCTCTTCTCTACCTCTGAATGCCACTAATACCGTGCTAAGTAAGTCTGTGGAGAGTGAGAGAGAGAGAGAGAGAGAAAGAGAGGGT
>RQTK01000008.1:1536786-1567256 GCA_003991915.1 Elysia chlorotica
CTCTCTCTCTCTCTCTCTTTCTCTCTCTCTCTCTCTCTCTCTCTCTCTCTCTCTCTCTCTCTCTTACTTGATCTATCATTTTATATGTTTGTCTGTTTGCGTATGTGTCTGGTTATCTATGTCTGTCTGTCTTAGTGCCTCTCTATTAGCCTGTTTACACAGCCCCCCTCTTTCTGTGTGTCTCTCTCCCTCCTCTCCCTTTGTTGTATCTTTGTATATTTTTTGTTGTTTTATTGTTCCATTGTAATGTCTTTTATATTATGTAGTGGCTTCCTTTTTTCTGGTCCACTAATATCTTCTTAAATCTGCATCGCATTATTCCATTACCTTGTCTGTAATTTCTTCCGCTCGTATGCCCATTCCCTTTCCTCCTCTTTTTGTGTCTAAATGTTGCTGCATGTTACTGACATTTTACATGATGCATTAGCAGAAACAAAAGTTCACTGCTCTTCAATACCAGCCAAATAAGAAAATAAGTTTCTTGACATTGACAAAGAAAGGTGGCATTTTCTTCAGCGCTCTTATATCATCAATTGTGTTACGTTGGAATAAATTGAATTTACTTAGGCTGAATGTTATGAAATGTTCGGATCTATAGTTTATATTATTTTCGCAATCCGTTTCTATTTAAATATTAAATTTATTGACGTAATAAGAAATACGGACTTAGTTAAATTTGTTTACGTTAAAATCTTTACCAGAAAAACCACTTAGCAATCCTGTTTATTTGTGAGTTTTTTCCTACGTTATTTTCATATTTTGTTATTCTATAATGCTGAGTACTGCCATACTTTGTTACCACAACATTAGTCTTATATTTCGCCAGTGGCGTTTTGCTTATTTTTTTCTCAGAGAAATTAAGTACAATCGCCCAGTAGAAGCGGCATTGATTGTGTTTTATTTAGAGACAGGCTTTAGATTTATGGCTTCATCCATTTCCAAGAATTTGCAGTCAAGTAGATAATTCTTTGAAGTGTTTATGGCGGCTTTTGAAAAATACTTTCTTTAAAGTTATAGAATGGCTAGATTATTTTTTTGATTTCTTTAAACGTTAGTTTTATATATGGTGCATACCATTTTCAGAATAATGCTTCTCAGACTTTTGAATCTGTTGTTTTGCTGAAAACCCCATTATTGCAAGGTTTTATATCTATGGGGTTCCTTATTTTGTTTAAATTTGAATCTATGGTGGCCTCTGTAAGATACTGCTTTATGCACGAGAAATATGCTCTAAGCTGATGCATTCGCTAAATATTACCTGATATAAAAGTTAAAATCCTCTCTTTAAAACAAAAAGATGTCCAGATCATGTTATTGTTGCTTGTATTGTTGCTGCTTTTTTTTTCATTTCATTTCATACGATGAAAATATTTATATTCTAGATACCATTATCTTTTTTTAACTAACGTTGTGTAGTTTGGTGTATTCAATAGTTCTTACTAAAAGCGGCAAATGAAAACGAACTATTACAAACATGTTGTTTTGGGAACTGCGACATAACATCTATCTCCAAGATATAACTTTAAAAAGAGTTAACATATTTACATGTATGAAACCCAGTCATTTTATTTTTTTTTGTTTTTGTTTGTGTGTTTGTTTGTTTTTAGTTGCAGTTTTTTTGGGGGATTTTTTAACCCGAGCTAAATATTTCTTCTACGTAACAGAGTTAAAAATCGAATCTTAAAAATGAGATCTCTAATATAACAATTTTTTTTAAAATTTCAGGCGTCCTAATCCAAACGTCATTGCCGCGTGCAAGACACGGTAGCGATGTCTCTGATTGGGTCCACCCCACCCTCCGGGCGACGTATCCGCTCCTGTACTCCCCCGCCTCGCCGCTTGCCCCGCAACATGGACCATCTGGCCAGCCCCACCCACAGCCTACAGAACCAACCAGTCTATTCAATCTCTAGCTGCCAGGATCCGACCCAATACCCTCACCAATCAACGCCAGCGCGCTACCAGCCGCTGAGATCTAGACGACAAGATAGCACGACGGACGATGAAGATGATGATGATAATGAGAATGCTTTTTTTGATGACAGAGCCGATTATGAGTCGACCGCTTTAGTAACTGCCGCGATTTCTTCTCCCATCACTAAAAGAAGAGAAATAGGAGATATAAGGAGGAGAGAAAAAGGGGATACTAAGAGGAGAGAGGCGGCTGAGTTTAAGATAAAGGAAACTTTAGACGAAAAGTTGAAGGAGGTGCAGAACGAAAGAGAGGAAGAAGCGTCGAAAACAGATTGTGGTGATAGAGGTGGGCAGAGAGGGCGGAGAAAGATCGACGACTGGTTGGATAAAAGCGGAAAAATGATGGTAGACACGTTAGGGGTGGAGGACAGCGAGGAGATGTTTATAAATGACCAGGGGAGTCAAGCGGGAGATGGAGGAGGGGATGACAGGAGAGAGGGTCAGGAGAAGAGAAGAGTGGGAGAAAATGAGAGACTGCTGCGCGCACTGCCCAGACAAGTCTCACTTGACAGTGGGGAGATGTTAATGACGAATGACCGCGGCGAGGCGAGTTTTCGTCCCCCCAGCTACCACACAATTTTCAAAGAAAACATTAGTTCAAGCCGGCACGCGTCCCTTGCGCCCGGTCATCGTGGCGAGGATGGGAGTTTGGGCCCTGGTGCCGAGAGAAACACAAGTGCAGGGACGTTTCCCCGCAGACCTCAGCATCGCCACAGACTCGTGCGCCAGTTGAGCGACGCGGTTAGTGTAGCGACGATACCTTCGCCCTGCCTGCCGCGCTCCGACTCCGTCAAGTTCTGCCGCGCGGCGGCTAACGGCAATGCTCAGCGGAACTACGGTCTGGCGTCCGGCTCGGGAGTCTCGCTTGCCGGTGGCATGGCCGGATCGAACCCGGCTAGCGGTGCAGGCGGCGGAGGAGGAGGGGGCCCTGAGTATAGCAGAGCCTCCCGCAGGATACCTAGCCTCAAGCTGAAACGCTTGCATGTGCAGCATAACGCGCGAGGAGGGGGAGGGGGGCTCGACGCCCGATCAGCAGGAGGAGGAGGAGGAGGAGGGGGTGACACAGGTGTCAGCGTGAGCGATGGAGGGGGACTAGGTAGCACCTGTCCCGAAGGTAACACTGGAGATAGCGCAGCAGGCACAGGTAAGCAGTCCATCGCAGGTGGCGGCGGAGCTAGCACCACGACCAGTGCCAGCGCTGGTGCCCCGCCAGCGTTCGGGCATGTGAACCCGTCCATCACCATAACCCTAGACTCAGACTCGGACTCGGTCTACTCGGACTATCTCAGCCCGGAAATCAATTACCGCAACAACCACCAGGACCAACGGGTGAAGTTCCTGGGAGAGACGCACTCCTCGCTCTATGGGAGTCCGGTCAAGGAGGAGCACCTGTCCCCTAGCGCCGAGTCGGCCTCCGGAAACAACAACACCAACGGCAACGGGAACGGCGTCGGACCAGAGGCCGGCGCCACCAAAGTCTCTAGCACAACGAGTTACCTAAAGGAGCAGATCATGAACTTCTTCCAGCCCTCAGACAATAAGCTGGCTATGAAGCTCTTCGGCAACAAGCATGCCCTCATCAAGGAGAAGATGCGCCACAAGAGAGTTGGCAACTGGGTTATCCATCCGTGTTCCAATTTCAGGTAAGTTTTCTTTTAAACAGGCTTTTTTTTTAGTTTAAAACCGTTTTATCCCAGAATTTAGAGTATTAAGATTTCCTGGAAGCAGGGGATTTCCTCCCATAAAATAATTACGGATCTCAGATAGATGCATTGCTTTTTTCTACACATTTCTACATTTTTAAGTATTTGATTTAAGGAACAGTTTCACTTACTCTGCATACTTAATTTACTAAAAGCTTTATAATGTCCGACTGTTATCATTTTCTTATGTTTAATACTTTCAATATTATAAAAGGGTTTGAATGTACTCTTTTACCTCTTTGAAAGCTATTTTTCATTTTGTCCTATATTGGAAAGCATTGAGTTAGAAAGGGAAAGTTTCCACATCAATATTTAAACAGACATTGCTGTTTTTACATCCCGAGTGTGTTTAGTTCGCCCAACCTCTCTTCATCTCTTTACCTCTGTCTATCTCTCTATTTTCTCTCTCTATCCCTCTATGTCTTGTTTCTTCCTCTCACTGTATATCGCTTCTGTTTATCTATACTTTTTAAATATCGTTTCGTTTTTTGCTTCTATTTAACTATAGTATAACTGCAAAATCTTCCAGAATGTTTTTCTCCTGATCCTCTTCCCTAAATGTGCATTATGTAAGCATTTTCACTGTTGCATTTTACTTCTTCCGACCATCCTTCTCTAACACTCTATACTCATAAGTCGCTTGGCAGGTGTGTTATCTATGTGTTGCTCTTCTCTTTTTTAAATATTGTCTTGTATATCCCCATTCCTCCCATTTCTCTCTCTATATATATTTCCCTCTCTCTCTCTCTCTCTCTCTCTCTCTCTCTCTCTCTCTCTCTCTCTCTCTCTCTCTCTCTTGCGTTTTTCTGTTTTCTTTGTTGCTATATTATCTTCCCATATTCTTTGACCGGAAATATCATAAGAGTCATTTCACCCAATTAGATGTAGATACATGCACATATCCGATATGTTATCTCTCTCTTTGTCTAATTGTCTATCTATGTCGATGTATCTCTTCCTCTACGGTGTTTTTCTTGTTACGTCTCAGATTCATTTTGCACTTTCACGCTTTTCTTGTTGAATTGTACAGTGCATTGACCTCTCCATGATTATCGTGTATGTTATATTTGTTACTATAAGTGGTTAAATCTATTTTTGTATCCATAATGTGCCTTGTTGAAGTCCCTTAAACATCCTTACCTTCTCACTCTTATTCTTTCTTTCATTTCTCTTTCCCTCTCTCTCTCTCTCTCTCTCTCTCTCTCTCTCTCTTACTCTCTCTAACACACACACACACACACTATCCTCTACTTTCTAATCTCGGTTTAATCCGAAAGCGACATAATATTACATTCTATATTTTTGGTTTATATAGAACACTTTTCCATTTGCGTCACAAATAATAGAAACACAGATTTTATTTTCTGCAATTGTAGTATTCTTTTCCTAATACTGCTGTTGGCAAATAAAGCATATTATTTGTATTCATGTTATACAGAAGTTCCAGTGCAATATCGACCTTCTGTATAAACCAACACGATAGCAAAGCCTATTCATGGCAGTTTCGATGAATCAATGTCGGTGCATGACATTTTCATCATGTCTGTATAATAGAAAGCATATATTTTTACTATCTTTTCATATCGGCGGCGAGTACCAATAAGGGAAGAACGCAGTTGTTTTATCTTAGATGATATTGAATTGTAAAAAAATGAGTTTTTTTTTTAATCCATTCGTATGTAGACGAATGTATCCAGATGCAACTTGATTTTAAAATGATTTGTACAAAAATGATTTGTTTTTATAATCCACTTGTCTCGTTATAAACACGATTCAATCGCTTCCAGTGTGTTATTTAAGATTCCGGTTTTTTAGACTGATTTATATCCAGATACGGACAGATTTTAAAATGTCTTCAATTGAAAGAAATAATAAAACCCAGATGCAAATTGTTTTTAAAAACTGGCATATGAAAATTGCAATCAAAGCTCAATTTTCATTCCTATTTATATTAAAATTAAAAAAAAAGTAGGTCCACCATGAATAAAAAAAAAATGTCGATTTAACATTTTAACTCAAATTGGTTAGAAACTTTCGAGGCTTTCATTTCATCACCCTTTATTTTTCCCTTTTCAACATTGCGCTTCCTCGTGAAAACCAGGACTTTCCTGCGTTATTAGAGGCAATGTACTTCATTACGTGCATTAGTCTCAGATAGGGGCACGAAACGTCCCATTCTAGACATTTCATTGAATCATCTCCATGGTTCTGACGTCGATTTTCTCTGTAACTGTAATGCACACACACGCAACCGGTCTACGTCTATGTTCTATGTCTGGAGGCGCAATTTTCACTAGGGTCTAGTCTGTATACACCCAACAAAAATCGTTTTGCAGTGTTCGACTCATCGCTGCGTCTTCAAGTGCGAGCGAGATTCAAGTTATTGTCTTAAACGAGTTATATCTCCTTTGGTCCCCGTGGCTCCAATCGCCTCCCTTTTCCGAATATAATATTTCGTTTTCATTAGTTTCTCCTATCATTTTTTTTTCTTGTTGTCAACGTAATGTTTTCCTTCGTGTCTTTTTGGCTTTTTTCCCCTCATATCTTTTTTTCCACTATCTGTGTGAGCCCCCCTTTGGTACCCTTTCTCCCTAAAGCACTCACCTCATTTGCTCTTACTCTATCAGTTTCTTGATTCAATTCTTTTCGATCTGATAGTTCACCAGCGTTTAGCTCTAGGTCTCTTTTCTCCTTCCACATCTCTTGTTTTTTTGTTCATCATAATCTGCACCTGCTCTTCCCCTTTTTATGTTTCTCTAATGTTCCCTATCTATCAATGTACCTGTTTATCTATCTATCTATCTATCAAGTTATTCATAATTAACGTTACACAATGTAACGATGGATTTACAGTACTTAACTAAATTTTGTTTACAATATTATTGATCTGCAATTTTCTCAAACAAAAATTACTTCTATACAACAGATGTTTTTTAATCGGATAACTTCAATAGAATTTCCATGCTTTAATATAAAAAAACCGCAATCATATAAAATGTGCTGAATAAGAGAATCAACATTTATCATCATAGTGTTAAATTGACCCTAACAGTTTCTGCCAAGACAGAGCGACCTTCGTTTAACGTACCGACACTATCATGATCTTGCTCAATAAATGTTATGCATCTGAGGATCCGTTTCCTTCTGTTCTTTCATGAAAATGTTAAACTGCCTTTCTTCTAACTTTGTTATGGTTTCATTATGTGTGGTTTTGATCTTTCTCATTAAAAACTTATAAGCATCATATACATGGTATAATTAAGCCCATTAAACCTTAATGGCGCATATTAAAAACGTATAAGGCGTATTGCAGTTGGTAATGAAAAGTTCTAGTCCAGGAGTGCCCAGTTTTGTATGAATTCAAATGCGTCTTTAGGCGATTTAGTATTCTCCTTACATCATGTATGATAAAAATGTATTATACTTTGTAACTTTGCTAGATAGGGAATGGTGATTTAAAAGTCTTTTTAACAACACGATGATTTAATTAGTTGATTGTTTAAATATAGATCAGTTGAAAATACCATTTGAAAAGTTCATCAATATTTTATCAATTATAAGTTCATGCGGAAAAAAGTGAAAGCTATAACTGCCGCAACTGTTGTAAATGTTTATTAAGATGTATACGTATTCCTCAGTTTTCTAAAAAAAGACAAGTAGGTCTTTATATAAACCTTTAGAATAGTACGTAACTTGCTGGCTCCCGTTTTTCAAATTGGTATACCCAATGTACACTCACATTTAACCGCCTTAGTACCTTCAGTATAAATGCGTGTGGATGTTTGAGTCATAATTTCATATACGCGTCATATATATATATAGGGAAATAAATCTTTACAATAGTACATTCGCGTATTTCAATTTTTACAGAATTTATTTTAACCCACAACACTCACAATAAACCATCCTTAGTAAGTGCGTACAAATATACATGCGTGAAGCAGTTATATTTTCACATACCCGTCATACACACATACACACAAAAAGCAAGTCATGACTTTTATTGAAAGAAGCAAGTTTATCTTTTGGTTACTCCCATACTATGTATCGAAATCAAACAGTCGAAACTTGCATAACACGTCTCACACGAAGCAAGAGTTCTCATAATGAGAATCAATACAAAGACATGCCCGTGCTATAAGATCGAACATGGGACGTAAGCTTCTTCTATATGTCAAAGGATTTGATCGCTCTGGGGCTCTCACTCTTGTTCTTTATTTCTCCACCTCCGTCTCTCTCTCTCTCTCTCTCTCTCTCTCTCTCTAAGAACTGGTCTTTTCCGATTTTACGGCAACGAAAATGAAAGGCCCATTCATTGTAATCAACCTCTCTTTCCAAAATCCATCAAGTTTTTTTCACAGTTATGATTGCAATGTTTTAATTGTTTTCAAATCAACTTTGATGTTATAAAAATCTTAAAAGAATTTTACTCGTCGGCTAATCTTTTTCTGTTACACACACACACACACACACACAAACACACACAAAGAAACAGTGGGAAAACATAAAGCCGTGTATCTACCTGCCGATTTCTAGCCGTAATTATTTCCTTCGAAAGTAGGTTCTCCACCATAGAAAGAACAAAGGTGTCATTATTGACGGATCTTGGAAAACATAATTTCTACTCTTAGAAGTGTTCACAATCTCCTACCTTAACATTATTTCATGTATGGATTTGTACCAGATTGTTTCAGATTCCTCCTAGTATTTATCTTCGCCTCAGACTTGACTTTCTGATTCTGAAGTACCTCTTCTCTACACCATGGCCTTCAATGGCGTAATTACACACCATTGTGCTGTGATTTTTTGTGAAGCTTTTGTGAAGCTTTTTTCTTTTTCTTTTGTATCTCAGGGCGCACCCAGTTTGAGTACAGAACGATTTTGCACGACTTGTATCCTATATTAATTTATACGTAATTTATGTTATTATATACTACTATGCTCATAATAATGTAATCTTGTTTAGGGGAAACACAAACTAGCTGTTTTTTTTAATGTTCTTGATGAACTATGAAAAGTATCGACGATTTTTAGTTCTGTTTAAATATTTACAAAAATCAATTGACCATACGCACATCTCGTATTCGTGAAAGAGACTGACAAATAAAGCAAACTTTAAAAAGATATACGAATCCTTCAATCACGAGGGGAAGGGTGGTCAAAAGGTACAGTACGTGGTTTATATTGCAAGATTATGGGATCTATCCCTTCTCCTGATAGCCATGTTTTCCCTATTGGTTATATCAGTGTTGGTATACTATGCCCAGGCAATTCACGGGGATCCAGCTCTGATGGTCTTTTGGCGGCATGAGCAGTGTTCAGTTTCTTCAAGATTTTAAACCTGCGGGGGAGGGAGGAGAAAAGGGACGCTTTGTTTTTTTAGATTACACAAACTACTTTTCTATTGCTCACCGTCTTTCATTGGTCTGTTGTTAAACTGCCAAAAAAACTGCCAATAGTTGGTAAATTTCCTCATGATTTCCTCCTTTTTAATTCTCTCCTGAGACTTGAATTTATAGTTTGCCTGAGCAGTTTTGACTAATCGATCATAAAACATGATTTCGTGACTTTACGTTGCTCAGTGTCGCCTATATGAAAAACTAATTAAAATAATAAAAAGAGTACGATATTGTTTCTATAGTTTGTAGTTGTCCGAAAAATAAACAAAAAGTCTCTCTTTTCTTTAAGGCTACAGCTTCATCATATCGTTAACTTTAAAAAAAACATCTACCATCACCCAAGGACTGTACGAATTGGTTATAAATAACATTTATAGTGTTTTAAACAAAGCATAATGCTATGGCATACTGTAAACCTGTATAAATTAGAGTAACAGCTTTGACTTTGAGAATAACGCTGGCATAATTGCGAACTTTTTTTTCCTCAACTCTCACGCTGTAACTATAAAAAAAACTTATTAAAGGCCTAAATTATAACTATTTACATGCTATTTTGTCTTTTAAGGAGTGTGATAAACATCGATCTATTAAAAAAAAGTGCTTGAAGAATTTGTTGGTTGATTGTTTCGTTGGTTCCTTAACGTCAAATGTTATTTACTATACCGTATGGTGTCTCAAGATGAAACTGAATTTTTTACGTGCTGCTACACGGGAAAAAGTGGGACTTCTGTCTCAACTGCTAACATTATAATCACACGTTTTCAACAATAAAGGAATGCAACGGACACTTTTTTGTTTCGATTGTGATTTTGAACCAGAAAACTTACAAAAAAGGCTCAGCGCTGTACAACCTAGACCAACTCAGCCTCCCCCTGGGTGGGCGTTTGGGCGGTACTCAAGTTTTACCATCTTGCGTGCCAGGAGAATTGCACAATAATTATGTTCATCTTTATTCCAGCATTTTACCGAAGAAATTCAATTATCTGCCACAGACAGCAAAATGATTTCTGTTTTTAAACTTCAAAAGTAAAAAATATGTTTTTTGAACGAAAAACCAGTATAATGCGTGCATGGAACCAACGCATTGGGGCTATTTTAGTCTTTTTTATTCTCTTAAATTATATGATTTTCTTTCTTTTATCTGATCTTCAAATATAATAAATAATTTTGCCGGCTCACATTTAACATGATTGTTCTATTGATTCGCATGTCCATGTTATCTAAACGTAAAGGTCAACATTAATGCATAATATACGATGCATAAAAATCATGCTTTCATAATTTTCCATTAACAGTTGTTGCTGGGTTTTTTTTTTGAAAGGAATACGCATTTTGTGCACTTATTATTTCTTAGTTATTTACTTTGTGAATTTACTTGTTGAGTGTTTATTAAACAAGTTGTTTACATCCGAACTTTTAATTCGAATATTTATTGACATAAAGACAGAGAGCCATATTTAAAGGCCAATATCTCTTATTACAGAATCTCTTGAGTAGAAACTGATTGAACGGATACGTCGACGCTCTCTTTCACTCTCTCTCTCTCTCTCTCTCTCTCTCTCTCTCTTTATATATATATATATAATTATATACGCAACACATATTGCCTATTTGGAAGGCGAATTCCCATATTTATAATTGTAAAACCTATATTAAGTTTCGTAATAAACGTATTTTGCTTATGGTGCTAACGTATAACATAAAATGAGTGTTCTTATGAACACGGTTTTGTCTTCTTAACTTCTCTGAAGAATTATTTGATTACACCGGTGGCGAAATATAAAATTATGCTAACTTCATATGGCTCGATAATTCCGCTAGTGGGCTGAGCACGATACAGTGGGTCGACAGGAAAGTTCGATACACAAGCGTAGCGGGCTTGTTTCCACAAGTTATTTATTATACATTGATTTGCAGCTCCGACTCCAAGCCTAACTCACTCTGCTGCTGTCCAGTTTTATTTAAAACATTCTGTATTAATATGATTGGAAAACAGATTCAACTGTTGCTCTGAGCACAGATCGATATTAATTATCAGTCGAGCAAACAGGAATTGGAGTTATAAATGTTTTATAGAAATTGTAGCAATGGTATTTGTTCCTAAACTTATTTTTGATATGCTACAGCCTAATGTTAGTACTTGTGTTGCTAGTTTTCTTTTTTTTCCTTTGTTTTGGCCATAGCTCCTCAGAGAAACAATAGCTGTAATATTCAACGACTTGAGTATACGTTTGTACAATGAAAAATAATTTAGTGCGGTCTAATATTAAGATTACGTAGATTTTAATGGCGTACCGCAATGCTGCACACAGTCTGCATAGGTTGTGTTAGCAAAATAAAAGGGAAAGGGAGATTTCGATGTTAACTTAACAATAAGATGTTATGATTTTTAACTGGGAATGCTGGTAATTGTACCAATCTTCATTATCATGCAATCAATAAAGTGCTACTATAACTCTAACTAAACTCATCTTAAACTTCAATCATATCACTTAGTATGTGCTCGAAATTTTCAATGTGCAACTTTTTTATAATCCGTATTGTGCATACTGGTTCCTGAATGCATAAACAGTATCAAGTCTCTTTTAGGTCGGTCCCTAAGTGCTTTGTTTATATTGCATTCATTGTGAGGACAGGTGCAAGCATCCCCCTGTTATCTCTTTAGAATTTAAATCTTCTATTTTTATCATTTTTCTAAACTACCCCGTTAATGAGGTTTGGCTGGTTTGTGCGGCAGCTTTCATCGCACACTTTTATCTCAATCATATTTTGCAGCTCGCGGTTTCCTTCTCACGTCAGTATCCATCCATCATTGAAATTGATGATTCTAATTAAATGTTTTCCAAAAATTATCCCGGTAAAAGAACTAGTTGGAAACAATAATGATTGAATGAAAAAAACAACATTTTTCAATATAATTTTGCCATTATCAGCTCTTTTTAGATTTAAATACAATTTTACAAATGTGCGAAGATCGATAATTTAATCAAGTGATTACACTTCTGGTTAAAAGGTTAGTTGCATCATTAAAATAACACCGTGCGTTTGTTTCTGTTTTTTTTTAAATTTCTATCACTTGCGAAACACATTATTTTAATGGCTTGTTTATCCTATCGATTGTGTGATTTGGTGTAGAAACAATGACATTATTTCAAACTGTAATGCAAGATAAAGATGCAGATACAAAGGCATAGCTCCTTCTTAAACATTTTTGTTGGTTGCGTTTCATAGTTTATCTTGTTGCGGATAAAATTTGTCAAAATAAAAGAATGACTACGCTCTGTCATATGATTCACATAAATTAATCTCAATCACAATTTGTCTTTTGCATTTCTTTCATAAAATCGATGTTTTGCAATAGAAAAAAAGAAGATTCTAATTTTGACAACAACGTTCAACAACAGTGAATTTTTTTTTTTGGTTAGTCGATTTTCAGATCAAGCCATAACTACATAGAAAAGAGGATAACATTCATATTGAACAAAAATATTCATAAGTATAAAAAGTAAATAACAAACAAACACGAAATGTGATAATTGCGTATATTCACTTATACGTTTGGAATTTCTTAATTACGAGTATTATTCAATTTGGCAGTTCTATTTTTAACTGCGAGCGATAACATGTCGAGCCTATCGTAATAACGAACGTCCAGGTAATTCGTCAGCATAAAGTTAGGCACAATATTTGCCGTGAGTAGCTTAGCAGCCGCGGGCCCTTCTCAAGAGATGGTTCGACCAGTGGTCGTATACACAGGCGTGTCAGTGCCTGGGCTGGCAGGCGCCAGGCTCAACATACAGGTAGGCACTGCCCCGGGTCAGGAGAAGGAGATGACGAGAGAGTGAATGAGAGAGAGAGAAAGAGAGAGAGATAGAGAGAGAGAGAGGGGAGAGAAAGAGAGAAGAAGAGAAAAAGGGAGGGATAGATATATATAGCGGTGCAGGAGCAGAGATGAAGTAGAGGAAGAGGGAGGGGGAAAGGAGGGGGATGGAGAGTAAGATGAACACGAGAGAGTAAGAGAGAGATATTGAGAAAGAGAGAAAGAGAGAGGGAGGAGAAGTGACAGGAAGAGGAGAGAAAGATGGAGAGAGAAAGGAGAGAGATAAAACGAGTGATGGAGTGAGATATGGACAGCGAGAGAGAGACATAGAGAGAGAGAGAGAGAGAGAGAGAGAGAGAGAGAGACAGAGGTAGAGACAGAGAGAGAGAGAGATGCAGATAACCTGGATGCAATACGCATTTTCTGGTTGAAATAAAAAAGTGGCGTTGAAAAAAATTACAGATGCACAGGTGGTAGCAGTTAAATGAAAAATACATGGTATGAGCTGAAATGAAACTGGATCTTTCTTTAAACAGTTGCGACTGGACCTGGTGAAGAAGTTGACCTTGTTATGACTAAAGTCAAAAAGTTGTCTAAGGACATGGATTTGAAAATAATATTCCAAAAACATTCATAGGCAAACATATCAGTCCTATCTGTGAGGCAGCCAGGGTGAAATAATGCATACGCTGCTGGTATGATTGTTGTCCTAAAGCCTTCTAACATAGAACAACTGTTCTATTGACCTTCGTTTCTAGAAATAATGAAATGTCGAGCCTATCGTAATAACGAACGTCCAGGTAATTCGTCAGCATAAAGTTAGGCACAATATTTGCCGTGAGTAGCTTAGCAGCCGCGGGCCCTTCTCAAGAGATGGTTCGACCACTGGTCGTATACACAGGCGTGTCAGTGCCTGGGCTGGCAGGCGCCAGGCTCAACATACAGGTAGGCACCGCCCCGGGTCAGAAGAAGATGGAGAGAAAGAGAAAGAGAGAGAGAGAAAGAGAGAGAGAGGGAATGAGAGAAAAAGGGATGGATAGATATATATAGCGATGCAGGAGCAGAGATGAAGTAGAGGAAGAGGGAGATAGGAAAGGAAGGGAGAAGGAGAGAGAGAGGAAAATGATAGACTAAGAGAGAGAGAGAGAAAGAGAGAGAGAGGGGAAGTGAAAGGAAGAGTAGAGAAAGAAAGGGTGAAAAAGGAGAGAGATGAAGAGACTACGGGAGCGAGATATGGACAGAGAGAGAGATAGATAGAGAGAGAGAGAGAGAGAGAGAGAGAGAGAGGTTGGGAGAGAGAGAGCGCGAGAGGGGAGAGAGAAACAGAGGCAGAGACAGAGAGAGAGACAGATAACCTGGATGCAATACGCATTTTCTGGTTTGAAATAAAAAAAAATGGCGTTGAAAAAAAAGTTACAGATGCACAGGTGTTATGGTAGCAGTTTAATAAAAAAAATATGTTTTGAGCTGAAATGAAGCATTGGATCTTTCTTTAAACAGTTGCGACTAGACCTGGTGAAGAAGTTGACCTTTTTATAACGAAAGTCACGAAGTTGCTTAAGCGCATGGATTTGAAAACATTATACCAAAATCATTCATAGGCAAACATATCAGTCATATCACTTATGCAGCAAGGGTGAAATAATGCACACACTGCTGGCATGAGTTTTGTCCTAAGACCCTCTAACATAGAACAACTTTTTTAATGACCTTTTAATTATCTTTGTTTCCAGAAATAACAAATTATTCTTCTTCAGATCTTATCTGATGCTTTTTAACATTATTTGCTTTTGGATTTAGAGAAATACAAGGACTGGAATAAAATACCATTTGATTGCCTAGAGGCAAAGCCATTCAATGTGAATGCACAGAGGCATAGCTATTGAAATAAGAAGTCAGCTTTATTAAGTTTTTCTTTTTACAAGAACTCGATAGCATCACGCTCAAAGGTTATGTTTAGAAGCGGTATCTCCTTCCCTTCTGTTGGGACAATAAACGCACGGTGCTCCTTACAAGCTTATTGGCATATTCATTGTATAAATTTATCTCCATTTATAACAAAAACCGAATCTATGTAAATGAGTTAGCAATGAGTCAACAAATCAGTAACTTGTTGCACACATTAAATCGCCCTTTTTAACCATTTAAAAATTGATTAATTAAACTGTGATGTCTTGATAAATCTGATGGAAGACATGCAGTTTTGTCTATTGAAAGTGACAAGAAAACTAGTTTCAATAAAAGCAAGGAGTATGAGTATAAAACGTTAGTGTTACGTAATGTTTAGTTATTTTTCCTTTTGTAAGATGGTAACATCAGTTTGTCCTACAAAACAATAACACCATAACATTACATTTTGGTTTTGTTGTTTTTTTTTTCTTTAAAGGAATAAAAGGTTCAATTTCTATAATTTTAAATAAATGTCAAATAATTACATTGTCTTAACTAGAAAGTAAAGCTTGTTATAAACAAATTGGATTTAATTTCCGTTCGTTGTTAAGTTTTTAATCACGTTTTACTGCGCGTGAAGGTCACACTTGAGAACTTGAAACATGGGGAAATGAAGAGTCGGGTTTGAGTGATGTTCAATAATCTAGACATCCAAACTAAAACTTGTATTGGTGAATTGTGCATGGATGCATCACATATTTATCTTTTTTTTTCGAAGTAAAGAGTTAATTTTCATAATGTTTTTAATAACTGTAAACTAGTTGCCTTTTAGCTTCTAAAGTAAAGTTTACTATAAAACATACCAAATTAACGGTTATTATTTTCTTGCACGGTTAAGAAAAACTCTTTTATCGATTTTAAATCCCTCTTTTTAATATAAAATTGATGAGAATACCCTGACGTTTCCGTCATCTATCAAACAGGAACACTACAAAAATCAATACCGTACGTCCAAATCTACAACGCATTATTCGGATCTAAAAGAGATAGTTTGACAGCTTGATCACGTCTAATGTTTCAGCTGTTTGATCGGAATTAGATAAGACTAATGGTACAGCATTAAGCTTTCTACTACTCGTGAAGGTCATACTCGAGAACATCAAACATCGGGAAATTAGAGACACTAGCTAGCGTCTGGTCGATGCTGTATCTGGCATCCTGAGGCTGTTTCAAAAGGCAGGTATATCACATCTGCTATTTCATGTCCATGTTATTGACACAGGGGAGGGGAATGGGCACGGGAAATGGGGGTGGGAAGGTAAATGTTTACCATCGCTCACCTGGTACCCTGGTGTGTTGTGTTCTCCTGGAAGGCAAGGCTTAGCCTGGAACTAATTGACTAAATGATTGTATAAAACAAGAGTTGTTATTGTTGTCGAGTTAATTTCACGTCTAACATCAGCACTATATAGGCTATATTATGGACGGGCCCCAAGACTAACGTCTGACAATTTTATGTACTGCCACACATGAGACAGGGCGGGGATACAATGAATCCTGTCTCAGCCGTTCACATTAAACTGACACCGACCCATCGAGTAGGGAGTGCAATCGCCAGGATTGGAACTCGGAGCTTTTGCGTCGGAAGCCGATGTTCTGCCACAGGACCACCGCGCCCCCGGAAAGAAAAAAAAACAAGATATTGAGATAAAATTATTAATAATTTGGTAGTAGTGATATACTTTATTTTATGGAATGAAAACAAAATGTTCTTAGGGCATTTGGTATAAATGGCGTTCAAAATAAAAAGAGTGTGATCACCTTAACCAATGGTAGTAATCATACGTTTACAGGAATAAAAACAACCTTTCCAAAGACAAACAGTTTAGCTAGTTGCTTGTCTAAACAAAATATTGCGAAATTTCAAATCATCGAGGTTATGAGATGTTTATTAGAATAAACAAAAATTTTGCGAGGACTAACTAAGATAACTGATAAATTAAACAAAATACTGTTATTTTCCAATCCTTTGTACGTTAATTGGGAGGTTGAACTAACTGATCGTTGAAACCAAACAATGTGACAATTTTAATCATTTTGTAGTAACTATACGTTCGTTGGGACTTTCGGCTAACCCATCTATGAAACATAACATTGTTATGATTTAATTAGTGTTTGTACAAATGCAATCATTGGAATGAAAAAAAATATTTCTCGGATTAATTAAATTTTGAAAACGTGGTAATTTTAATTAGTGACGTTTATAATAGGTTTGTTGGGGTGTAAAACTTTGGTTTGAACTTACTGAGATAAACTATTGTGTAAAACAAAATACTGACAGTGATAATTCTAATTCGTAGTAGTAATAACGCGAATTTCTATAAACGGTCGTTGATCCATGCGTCAAGGCCGCTAGAACTTCTAAGACTTCGATACATTCATGAAAATTTTTGCATTAGAAGTAAACCGATAATTCATTTGACCTCACGTTTTCTACCAAAAACTAAATCAAACAACGTATGCATGAAGGGTGGAAGCGTAATTGGTTTACCCTAAGAACATTTAAAGTAAATTTCGGATTTAGTAAGCATTTGAGGCTGGAGTACATAAGTATTAAGTATAGAAGCTTTCTTCTTAGAATGTCAGTTTAATTATTGTACCACTTAGCCCCCTTTTCACAGGTTTTTCAAATAACCTACCCAAACGATTTTGCGATTTTTGATCTTATGAACATCAGATGCGGCATGCACATGTGAACAATGTTCACCACATGCTGTAGCTTTAGTTAAACACTTGCTCTAAGTAATTCAACCTTCCAACGTACTTTGAAAACACAAAAAAATCAAAAAAATGTTCTCTACACTGTATTAACCCCTAATAGAGCGTTCTTACATAGAAAATAAACATAACAAACCGCAAATTTCATATAGATAATTATGCAGTGTCTTAATAACACATGATCCTCGCTCTATAAGAAATTTAAACAATTATTCACCACATTTACTGAATACTAAATCACTCCCACATGATTTTTAACATTCAACAAATTAAGTTCGCTCAAGTGCAAGTTACCTCTACCTAATAGAGAGCATGATGGAATGAATAATCCTTATTGCAAAACTATTTAAAACAACTGCGATATGTAGGAGAAAAGAGTTCATCGTTTGAAGCTATTGTAGATCAGAAGAATTATGTTCTCCAAGCACATGTGGGCCATTAGTCTGTGGCTTAGATTTTACTGTTGAAATGACTCGGTTATATATATATATGCTTCTTTTCCAACAATATTATGTTGTTTTTTTATAATCCCAGGTCTCCAAAAATAGCAGGCAAAGTCACTGAAGTAGACAAAATTAAATTTGGAATCCAAGTGAGTTATATCATAACAATTAAAGGCAGATTGTTTATTATTATTGCAGTGCAGGCTGAGGAGACTGAGCAAAAATTACTCTCTGAGAATTAATCTGAACCAACTCTTGTAATGTCTTATGAGAGATACATCACTGTTACAATTATTACGCTAAAATATGTCCACTCTGATCATTAGTTTTTGGTGACATGGCCTTGGTATTATACTTTATGAGCGATCCTTGTAATAAATGCATGCACAATATTCATGGTCGTGCAGTTATGAATGCATTTAATGCAATGTAAAGAATGTTTTCGATTTAGAAGTTTAGTAAACATCGTTTTTTCTTGTCATTAAAAGTCTTAATGCAGTAAAAAAATCAAAATCGAGAGATGAAAAATATTTTGTGGAGCAGGAATAATTTTTTTTCATCGATTTCTGTATTGTCCGATCTTTTGTTTATCTCTCTCTCTCTCTCTCTCTCTCTCTCTCTCTCTCTCTCTCTCTCTCTCTCTCTACCTTTTCTCAGTACGACGGTCATTAAAACCGAAGATTGTTGTAGCTAGATATCTTTGCTAACATGTCTTTGAAAGTTCACTTGATACAAAATGAAGTAAATGCCTTACAACTAGTGACTGGATTTTTGGTGTCCAATATTGAGAATCAGGAATGTCCTTTGCCTGAATAATTTCATTTTTTACTTTTTTTTACGTTTCATTGATTTCCCGAAACATCTTACAAACAATCAGTTTAAATATTCAACATTTTTTCTCTGTAACCAACGTAGTGTCTCTGTAGACTTTAAATTCCTTGTTCCCTAATGCTCAACGCCATCGATCCAATTAATGACCAGTGAAACTCCGTTTGTGGCAGCTCCTCGGGTTATCTTGTCCAGTAGAGACGGGCTCTGGTGTCGTCTCAGGTATGTAGGAAACTCATCAAGAAAGCTAAAGACCTGGAGTAGACAAGAGCCTTAGTGGAGGTACCCTAACTGTCACATTGGGGATCACTGGAGGGCTAATCTGCGCCTCTACATGTCGCGTAGACAAGTTTGGCACTTCCAGCTTTGCCAGAACACAATGACATACAAATGTCGTGTTTTTCGGTAGAATGTCTCTTTGCGACAATTAGTTTCAACAACAAAAACAAAAACAAAAAAATCTTCCCAAGAACCTTTTTAACATTGAATAAAAAAGGGTTCTCTGTTATAGTCGTTTTTTGGGGTTTTTTTTGGAACCATACTTTTTATGATGCCGTTGAAACTGTTACTAAAGCGTTCGCAAAGACGGTAAACCAACATGCTAGGTTATAAAATACAATAGTCAATTCGATAATAGTTGCCTGAATTTGTAATACTTCTATTCATTCTGTCTTGTGTATCAAGCATCGTCAATTATATACCGTTTCCTCCTTTCTTCGTTATCAATCAATTTTTCTTTTTTTTTCTAGAAACTTTGCATTTGACAGCCTAGCGAAACGTGCCTTTTAGAATGTTGGCAATAGTTAGATGATACATACTCATTTGTAATTGTACAACATAATCCATGTTTGGTGCCTATCGCCATGATTGTCAGCAGATTTCGCATCTTTGACACATCGTTCTCATTTATCTATAATTAATTATGATGAAATCTAAACAATAGCTAGACCCAGAACTCCTGAAAATTTAACACACAAATAACTGACCGTTCTTTAACATTCGCACCATACAGTATTTGTGTTTCTCTTTCGTTGTATAACATTTATTTCCCCGCTGTATCTCCTGCGGACGCCAAATAACCCATTATTTTCGGCGCTACCTCCAAGACGCAGTCTAGGTGGTTTCCTTAGATCCTAAACGTGTTGTGATGTTGATCTTTGGAAACAACAGCTCACTGGGGGGTTCCCTATATTGTCCATCACCGGAGGACCATAACAGCAGAAAAGGGCGCCGGTGGCTACTGTAGATCGCACTGTCCTGGGGCGGGGGTCGCTAAAGTGGCTGACGAGATTGATTTTGTGCTGGCAGCTTCTGTCTGACTAGTCCAGTAATGACATCATTATCGCTGACCGCGTCTCTTCTCTGCTCCCCCCCCCCCAATCCCCTCATATCTCTCTTTCTCTCTGTCTCTCTCTTTCTCTCTCTCTCTCTCTCTCTCTCTCTCTCTCTCTCTTTCTCTCTCTCTCTCTCTCTCTCTCTCTCTCTCTCTCTCTCTCTCTCTCTCTCTCTCTCTCTCTCTCTCTCTCTCTCTGCTTGAGTCTTTCTGGCTCTGTCTGTCTTCCTTTCTCTCTCTTTCTTTCTTTTTCTTTCTTTATCTTTCTCTGTCGCTCTCGGTCTCTCTCCTTTTTTTCTTTTTTTTATTGCTTTCTCTAACTTCCTTTTCCTTGGCCCTCTTTCTTTGCCTCTTCTTTTTCTTTATTTCTCTCTAAATAACGTTCATTTTTTTTACCTTACTGTCTTCTTTTTTATCACCCTTCATTTCCGTTTCCTATTTCTTGTGTCCATTGCTTTTCTTCCTGTTTCCGCCTCTGTGTGCATCTGACACTTTGCCATCGTTTCCTCCTTGTACCTTTCGCTTTTTGTTGCTTTTTGATGTTTTTTTGTAAGTCTCTTTACACACCTTCTAATTTATACTTCATCACCTTTTCTGTTTTTTCTTCTCCATAACCTTATCTCTTTCGTTTAACCATTCTATTTTAAGTGTGCCGTTTTCAAGATAATGCAAGGTGCATTCAAGTAAAGATTGCGAACAGACTGTAGAGAGTATTTAAAATTTTAACATATCAAGGAACTGTAGGGATTTTGGGCTTATAACTTAGGGATAAAAAGCAAAAACGGATAAGTCAGCATCTTTGAACGGTCTAAATGTGACTCGATAACACGAGATAAAAAGGGAAAAATGTGTATGCTGCCTTGTCGGATTAAAAAGCATCTAGATGTTGTGATGAAATCATGGACGGCTTTTTTCTGATAAAAACAATTGAAATATGGCGTTGACTTATAAGGCAGTTTAACAAATGTTCATACTTTATATATAATAATCCTTTTTTTTAAATTATTTTATCACTGTATTTAGTTTAGTAAACAGTCTGTAGACTGGAGATTTTAATTGTAAAAAACGTTAGCTAGCCGTTTTTTCTGAAAAATGATATTAATTTGTGCATACTTGTTTTCTCTTTTACTCTCAAAGCGTCCTTTTTCGCGACTTTTTTTTTTGAAGCGTTGCCGTAAACAATAATTGTGTCACTTGATTGATTAGATAAAATCCCTCCTCTTCATCTCAAGGAAATGTTTAATCAATGTATATTGCTCAAAGGGTTATTGATCGCAAGGAAACGCTATTGAATGTCTTATCTCGAAAAGAGTAATTTTCACGCTATTCTTAAAACCATTGCACGATTTCTAGAATTTGCTAAAGAAAAACAAAATAATAATTTTTTTTTATAATTTAACTTTTGTAATTATTTAATGCGTTAAAATCACGTTTCGGCGTTTACGGCTTTGAAATTCGTTAGCAAATCGGATTTTTATTGTATGTGTCTTGTGTGTAATTGTATATGTTTATACATGTACTAAACAGCTGCTACATAACGTTGTATTGTTAAGATAGATTCTCTATACACGCACATGCCCTATGCTTAGACTGAAAGAAATTATCGGTATCTTTAATCGTAGTGAATGTTTATGTTCGTCAGCAATTGTAGTTTAAAGTACATATATCGTTGTTGCTTTTTTTTACTTTTGAATTTTTTTTTCCAAAATAAATTTTTACATAACATAAATATCTCTCTATTTTTTATCCAACCATTCCGGCAAAATCATCTGGTAAACCTTCAAAATTTGTATTCTTTTTTCTTTCTAATGCAAATTTCCTTTTTATTTCATGAAATAACAAACATTAAATGCAGGCTGCCCAGATACGGTATAACGTTGCATCTCTGTGGCTGAGTAAGAGAGAGAGAGAGAGAGAGAGAGAGAGAGAGAGAGAGAGAGAGAGAGAGAGAGAGAGAGAGAGAGAGAGAGGGGGGGGGGGGCGGAGAGTCAGTAAAACAAGAAGTTCCATCCTCATTAATAAAACAGCAATGCCCTTCACGTTTCCTACTCGAGATATTATACGCTTTACGATCCACCCACCTGACGTTAACTAATGACGTAGCCATGCCCTCAGACGTAGTGTTTTCTAATCGGCCATTGGCTCCGCGAGTGTAGGAGAGAGCTCTGATTGGGCGCTATTTTAGCTTCACTTACTTATCGTCTTCTTTTTTCAACGGGCTGCATTTTCACACGGTCTTTAATTCTGGAGCCACGGATAGGATCTGTAAAGTGTAAAACACACAGGCAGCTTGAAGGGAATGCACAGACACAGGCGTGCACGGGCCGCACCAATAAAATATCTGGAGGCTCCAGACGATCTGTAGATCTATGGTGCAATTTTGATTAGATTGTTTACAGGCCTGTGGGCTTCTGATAAAGGCGAGGGTAACGTGGAAAGTAAACATATCGTAGGTTACAATTACTGCAACCAATGAGTGTGAATGGTCAGATTACCTTAAGCATTGAAATCGTTCAGCTGCAAATTCCTTTTAAGGATATTCTTTTTTTTTCAAAAACGTTTAACATGTGTGTGTGTGTGTGTGTGTGTGTGTGTGTGTGTGTGTGCTTGAACGGAGTAGGGGGAGAAAATATATAACATTCATCGAGAAAGAAAAAACAAATTTGAGTTAGGTGGTAAATTATAATTTTAAAGAAGTGTTTTTTGTATCACTTGGAAGTTTGGTAAAATAGTATATAAACACATAGAATATAAGCTTATCAATTATTATTTTACCAAAAAAAAAAAGATACAGCGCTAGCAATCGATTTAAATGCGTTTTTTTTTCGAAAAAGCACCCTATTTAAAAAAAAAAAATCTAATATGCCGTCTTAGTTAAAGTATAAAAAGTACTATAAACACGATAATTATAATAAAGTAACTGTTATATTTGTAAGTTACAATAGATACGTATAGGACTGCCCTCTTACTTTTTCAAGCACTGATTGACTTCGTTATATTTTGAAATAAAACAGGACTGAAGTACTACTGCTACTACTACTACTACTACTACTACTACTACTACTACTACTACTACTACTACTACTACTAGGAAATGAAGACGATAAATAAGGGAATCTATTTCCGCGTTTAATATTGGATTCATGGAAGCTCTGAGTGACTAGAAACACCAATGCCTAAGGGACGTAACTGTGTTATCTGTCATGAACGAGTGGAGCGCAAAACAGCGATAGATCGTTGATATTCTACCTGCATGTAGCGCTGTCTAGGAGGAGGGGGGGTTTGCTAGGCTATTTCGCAGACGGGTCTCAAATCTCAAGTCTACCAATTTAACTCTACTCTTGTGTCGCTGGCCTAATTACTATAGGTGAACACTTGTAAGAAAATCCTGAGAAATGCAAGGAAAAATATTTATTTCATTAGAGCAACATTAGAACATTTAAAGGGCCTTTGTTTTCTGTGTCTGAGTTTACATCTTCCAAGACCTGGCAGAAAAAATGTATGAAAAATGAAAGCAGCGATGTATTGTTTTTATTCGACATAGCGTCTATGTTACAAACCTAACATGTTTCTCTAACTTATCTATGTCTGAATAGGTATGCCTAGCAACCAATGCTGGAATTTGGAAAATGGTAAGAGCTGAACAATTTTATGTTCAGAAAATCACTTATTTGTTGGAAAATAGTTTTATATAGCACGCTTTGTATTACCATCTTATATAGGCCTGTAGACTGAATAATGATATTTGTAAGATATGAGATTCATTTGATATCACATGACAATGAGTATCCGTCCTTGAGGAGCACAATCTCCATAGACGACCCACAGGAAGTGCCAGACAACGTCGAAGAGTATCTGACTAAATCAAAGGCATGAAACATCCATGAATAAACATTGACATAATTGCCGCGATCAAGAACCACCATAGCTTGATTTTTCTTTAATAACACCATTACCTTCGAACTTTGTGAGATTTCTTGATTTCCAGAAATGTTAGACCACGGTTGAAGGCCACCTGAGTTCGAGTCCCAGTCATGCGACACATTATTTGCTGAGCTATTCACCCTACCCAGGAGCTCCAGTCGCCTGGAGTGGGTGCACACAAACGCCATGTTGAAGGTCGTTCTGGGAAGAGCCAAGGTCACGATGGACAGCTGGAGAACCACATAGACGACCATGCGCCACGAGAAGAACTCGATCGAGCTGCTCGCCCCACCATCATGGCCGCCGTCTGATAGCGCCAAGTCTGTTGGCGTAGTGTCAACTCCAGAGTTATAAATTATCTCCGTGGCGCGTGAGGAGTTTTTACTCTCTGCTGCCATTTTTGGTTTGATTTTCAGTTCATGGTTTGGTTAGGTTTAAAGTTAACCCTCAGTGGAATATGTGTTTGTTGTTAAAAAAAAAACTATATAAAGGAAATCCGCATAGCTATTTGCATCGAAATAAAGGCGAATTATTGGCATATGCACTGAAGTTGTATTTATGTATTTTAGACCTGGCTATCTTGGAAGCGAAAAAAGACATGTCTGTCATGTCTTAAAGCATCAAATTTGGGCACCAAGTCCAGCCATCGTCATGATGATGAAATTGTTCAATACACAGACCAGTGAAAACAGCAATCGTGCCAAAAATCAAGCAAGACTTTGATATAACAAACAACACCCACTAGCCAAATAAACTATCCACAAGAAAAGCTCCCGAATGTTTCTCCAGAATAGAGGGCAGTGGGAACACATCGCTACACCAATTTACATAGCGGCCCGGACAGAGTCTCACGGTATCTTAAAGGACGCGACTTGAGTCAGCTAAGTCAAGTCTTTCTTGGGTGGTGAACAACCGCTGACATGAATAAAAATATAGGGTGGCAAGAACAAGGAGCAAGTAGATATAGTCGCCCGAATAAAGCATCCTAACACATTGTAAGTCAGGAGTTTAAATTTTCATTGACTTTGTACTTACAACCCTTCCACTTACACATGCGTGACGCATACAACAAAAAGAAGATAAACAATTAAAGCAAGGTAAAGCGAATGCAACGTAAATAAAAATTAATAGGCCAAACAAAGCGGATCGAATGAAGCGTGCCGACATCATTCCGGTTTTTTTTTGGATTTTGAAACACTTGTAGTTTTGTAGAGCTGTTTAAGAAACGCACCAAGCGCAGTCTACAGAATAAGTAAAGTTCCGATGTCGGTGGAACCTTGGGGGTTTGCGTCATTTAGATGATGCCTATAACGTGACGATACTGGCACTGTGTTAATTCGGGTCAAAGTTTACTATTGTCTCCAGCGTGACCATGATTTCATTAATTTGTGTCACTAGAACAATCTCCTCTCAGCGTAACTAACATCAGCCCATCTTTCTGATGCATGACCAGTCAGGTTGAGTTAGGCTCAGTTGGTTGCCTAACGTCCAAGATCAGCGCCATGAAAGCTGCATTGTTGACGGGCCCCAAGACTGACAAGTTTTTTTTTTTTGCGCTGCCACTCCTATCTCAGCCAGTCAAGTTATACTGACAGCGACCCAATCACTAATCAGTAGGTACAGGTGCAAATCAGACAAATACAGGTTTGACCAATCGTGGGTTCCGCACCTCAGACCTAGAGATTTTTGAGGTTTTGCTTTTGCGGCGCAAGCTGTCGAACTGATTACCCCCACCCCCCAACTTCTCCACAAAAAAAAAAGAAGAAAAGAAAAACACACCCACCCCACTCACGGGGACGCGGTGGCCCAAGGGTAGAACATCGGCTTCCGACACAAAAGGACCCGAGTTCGAATCCTGGCGGTTGCGTTCTCTAATGGTTGGGTCGGTGTCATTATAATGTGACTGGCTGAGACAGGAGTCATGGTATCCCCGCCCTGTCTCGTGTGTGGCAGCACATACAATTGTCATACGTCCGTCTTGGGGCCCGTTCACAATCTATCCTATATAGTGCTGATGTTGGACGTTAAAACCAACTCAACCCTCAACCACACTCACAAATAAAACAGAAAAAAGCAGCAAAAAATCCTACCTAAAACAACAACGCAAAAAAACCAGCAACAAAACAACAGCAAAAATGTCTCAACATCAACTAGGCCATCTCTACATCTGAACTTAAAACCGATTTTAGTAATCATATTTAGTTTTGTTTTTAAGTAACATTTTCGAATACAGGTCACATACTACATCCAAACTAAACAAAATAAATCAGAAAACAAAACAAAAAAGAGAAAATCACAAAGAAAGTAGGTGTGATCTTAACATCTAAGCAAAAGCCTCGTGTTGCTATCGATCTTACATAGGCCAGACATCGACTTATGCTCAAGTTCTGACGATGGAGTCATTTTGAAGGTAGAAACGCATTTAATAAATGTCCAGTACTAAATTAACAATTTTTATTTTTATTGAATGAACAGCATTATAAAAAATTATTAGATTCTACTTGGAATACAATTTTCAGTCCCTGTCGATTTTTTTTTTTTCGGAAGTACGAAACTACAGTGTATCATACCTTTGCTTACCATCGCGACACGTCGCCATGTTGTTTTTCAATGGCGATTGTTAGCCTTGACTATTGAAGAAACAGTCAAATCCGAAACATTTTTTCTTCTGATCTTTACATTCAAGTTGAGTCACCAATTCATTCTGGACCGCAAGGATAGTGCAATCATGTCTGGCCGTGGTGGTCTACCCGTCAAAAACATGCTCTATGCAGTAGTTGCTTTATTTTTAGTTTATTTGTTGTATGTTTACCATGGATCACAAAACCGTTTGCACGAAGCAGAAATTACAGGTGCACGATACAAAAGAGAAGTCGAGGAGCGTGTTTCTGAAATTCAAGGTAGGCCTGTTATTCTAGTTCTGATCTAGATCTATGATGCCCCAGTGAAAAAAAACTAAACTAATCTAGATAGATCTATTTTTTAAAACATTTTTGTATTATGTATTTTATCTATCTATATCTAGATTTCTAGACTCGTCTATTTCAAAATAGCCTTGGACCTAGACCTAGAGCTTAAATGTAGATCTAGATCTAGATCCAGGCCTTTACAGTTTGATCTAGATCTAGATTTAATCTTTGTTTTTTTTCTAATCGACTGAACTGTTTACAAAGTGTTTACAATTAGGCTCCTACAGTATAACAAATTCATTTTCATATTGGCCTCAAGATCTATAGGCCTATATCTAAGTCTAGATCTACACAGAACGAGAGAGAGAGAGAGAGAGGGGGCGTTTAGCACAATAGGTGACAATTTGGACAAAAAAAACTATCTATCTAGACTATAGATAAAGTGCGTCTACAGACTAAACAGAGACTCGCCGATAAGTTTTGGTCAGAGTAATTAATACTTTTTCATAGTCGAAAGTCTCCAACCCAAAGACGATGCTGTGACAACAGAAACCGAACCAGCTTCTTGTGAGAGAAATGATGTCTGCTGGGTGATCGAAAACAGGCAAAGTCATGAGGATCAGTCTGCTTTGCTGTTGGACCATCTTATAAATACTTTGTCTCAATTTGAAAGTTCACGTTCAGTCGGATTAAATCCCATTAAATGTAGACTATGATTTCTATTGCAAAGAAAAATTTCTCATTCTTTAGACACCTATGAAGCCTAAAAGTTCGAGTAGTATCCTGGAAATCAATTTAAGAGCCTACTCTGTAAAGGCGCAAAGGCAGATCTGTGTACTTGTCAAGCTCTAAGGTTGACTTAGTTTATAGGGCTATTGGTCATGAAACTGATTTGTAAAATAAAACCCTTAAAAAATCGATTTTTCTTTAAAATTATTTTAGAACCTTGTTAAATTCTTTATAAATTCAAAGATTACATTTTTTAAACTCTCCAAAATCTTTTTTCTAATTCACTCACCTAAGCCCAATTTACTGACTCGGAATCTGTTAAACCCCTTTGCAGTGGAGGTATTTGCAATCGCCGCGATGGGCCTTATTTTGGTTACAAGTGACGAAGTAAAAAAAAATTCCTGATTCCTCAATATTTGTTGAACTTCGACACTCCATTTTGTTGGGCGTATCTAAAAAAAACCCACCAAAGATATATCAAATTTATTCCATACTATATGCTAACCTAGTGGTCAAGGTTAAACTTGTTTGGGTCCAACCATAACATATGGCCATGCAGTTAGTTATTTAAAAAGTAAACTAAGAAAATTTGATAATAGTTATGTGATATTTTTATATTTGTTGCCACTTGGTTAAAGTTGTAAAATAGGTTTTTATTGTATGAAATCAAATTTAATTTTTTAGGTAAGTGGTCCTTTTTCATGGTGCAAACTTGAAGACCAATTTAGTAGAACAGCGACTGTAATAACACTATTACTGAAGTCTCTAAAATTAGATATATTTTTCTTTGCATATATATATGAAAAGCATCAAGTGATACTAAATAGTAATTGTCATAAAGAAGAAAAAAATGCATGTAAACATTTCTTCACTTGTCAAATCTCCCATAACATTGACTGGACTTCTATAACTTCACACTTGATAATGTACAGCCATAAATTCTAGGTTCTAGATATAAATTACATATCATATATTGTTACCAAAGTGTATAATCAATTCAGTTTCAATCGATCTGCAAGACAATTATGTTATTTTTCAAATTTGGTCCTTTAAAAGAGAAGCAAAGCAACAAAAATTTGTAAACCAATATCCCTCATGTGAAGAGATGTGAAAGCTGCTTTGGCATTTGCCAGAACTTCGGTTAGCATTCATGATAATAATGTGAAACAAACAGTAAATCCAAAGTCTTCCAAATTAAATTTCGCTCTATTGAATTCACCTGAAATTAAAAATGGAAGACATGAGGCTTACTCTAGGTTTCAGTAAGTTCAGCAAAGACTACTTTATGTCCTCACAGGGGTAAATAATGCTAAATGTTGCAACAAATAGTCATAGATACATGAGTTGTGCATGCACCAATTATAAAAAACTCTTACAAAATGGAACTCGCATTTAACATGCAATCTTCACCTTTTTCGTTGTTAAGCTATAAAAAAAAAACAACCAAAAAACAAAGAGGATTGTACACTCACTTCCATAAATGATATTTGATACTGTAAATTTGTGAGACCTAGGGAATATAAAGTTGAACTCAACAGGTTTTTCTGAATTAGACTAGGGCTGTTCACAAGTTGTGAAGGTTTCATGCTGTGGCATTATTGTGTGTTAGTGTTACTTTTTACTAAATTGCAATTCTTTTTTTTTTTTTTCAGATCTTGTGAAAGGCCATGACAAATTTCAAGAAACATGCCAAAAAGAGAAGGTAGGTTGGGATAATATAAAACCTATTTTGTGACAATGTTTTTTGGTGTTCCACCGTGGGGAAGGGGGGGGGGGGGGGCAGAACATCGGCTTCCAACACATAAGGTAAGGTCCGTGGTTCAAGCTCTGGCGATTTCGCCCTCTACTGGTTGGGTCGTTGTCAGCACATATAATTGTCAGTGTTCAGTTTTGAAGCCAGTAAAAATTAACTATATTGTGCTGATGTTGGACGTTTATCATACTATCTTCTGTTTTTTTTATTTTGTGGCAAGTTAGATCTACAACTACTACTACTAGCACGGGGGGCAAAGTGGCTCCAAAGGTAAAGCATAGGCATCTGATCTGGGATGTTCATGGTTCAAAACCCATGAATGATCAAAAAAACATTTGTCTGATTCGGTCCCCTACTTGTTTGGAAGTTACCACTGTATAATAACGCGTCCGGCTGAGACATACCTGACCTGGTCTCCCCACCACTGTCTTGTGTGTGGCAGCACCTATAGTTGTCAGATGTTGGTCTTGGGACCCATCAATAATACTATTTAGTGCTGATGTGGGACGTTACGAAACTACTTCTTCTCATTGTATTATTACCGATCGAGAAGAGGGAGCATTAGAGAGAGAGAGAGAGAGAGAGAGAGAGAGAGAGAGAGAGAGAGAGAGAGAGAGAGAGAGAGAGAGACTGAATGAATGATGTTACCAACATAACCAATAGGAAATTATGGAACTACTCAAATGGTATGGCAATATAAAAAAAAAAAAACATGTTATGCGCGTAGTCAGGTTATTTAGCTTCATGCTTCACGTCCAACTGTCAAAGAGAAATAATTTTTGAATCTGGTACAAAGGATCTGTTTGTTGCGATCTCTGTCTGTGTCTTTGTCTGTCTTTCTCTGTCCCCCTCCCTGTCTCTGTTGAAACGCGACATGGTCTAACGAGTGGCAACCGTGACACACCAGCCCTCTGTCTTTAGCGCCAATGCCTTTCTGGAAAAGAAAAGAAATATAATAAATCTAAATAATATAAATAATACACCCCT
>RQTK01000009.1:3796-36990 GCA_003991915.1 Elysia chlorotica
CATGCACACGAAGCTATACGCCATAATACGGGCCCCTTCCTGAGCTAGAGAAAACGGTAGTCTTCATTGCCCAGGCTGAGATCAGAATTTGAAGAGAGTGTTGGAGAACGAGAAGAAGAAGACAGTTGTTCCATGGTATATGATGATACGTATGTATGCATACTAAACTAAAACACCATGAATAACGGCAACAATGGAATATATATTACAGCAAATTTACGTTATGAACTCAAGAGGCTCCCTGGTTTTTTAAATCATCTAATGAGAAATGCTATATAACTAGATCTAGTATTCATTTATGATTTAAATGGTCAACCGCTAACCTCACTAAATTTAAAACGGCTTGGACGTTACCATATAGGCTAGGCATCTCAACATGATTGTGGGTAATTAAAGGTCTAAGCGCCGTGTAGCCTTGTACGTAGACACTATCAATAATAGGTAATGAGCGTACTCAGCATACAATGACATGAGCAAGAATCTTAAAAAATTAAAAAGGGAATGGAGAGTGTTCAAAGCCTATAGATGCATGAATTACCATTTAAATGCACTTGTAGATGGGAGGGTAGAGAGAAAAGAGAAAAATCTATAAAAAGAACAAGAACAAGAAGAAATTTTTTTAGAGAGATGGAGAAAAGAAAATCTAGAATCTATTCTATAGGGCATAAACAACAGTGTATAAGAGTGCCACTCATTTTTAAAGTAATTCCAAGAGGCTTTGAAAGTAAGTGGAGTGTCACATCATAGTCAAAGTAGAATTACAGGTTTTAATAATTTAAAACCTATTGAATCTGTCTTGAATAAGTTATTAATACTATTAAGACCTGTAATTCTACTATTCAGTTTTGTGCCGACAAGTAACGATTCTTCCAAAGTTTGTATAGTGCAAACTGATTTACTGAAAGAGATTTTCAAGAGAGTCGATCTTCCTCACAAATTAGGCCTACTGAGCTGCTACTGCCAGCATTTCGTTTCACTAGAAAAATTTGAAATAGCCTATTGAGCATTTATATAAATAGAATTACCTCTGCTCATGAACATTTTGCTCTGAGGCTGAAAGAATTGCAGCAGCAACACATGAACCATCTGTGTACCCATCTTGTACGCCTAGCCAAGAATTGTAATTCAAAATGTGTGCTTTTTTTACCACTAGATCTAAGTCTGGATCTACAGCTACTTTGTGTTTTCCAAGAATAGGAATGTTGGTACCCTGAGACTTTGTTGAAATGTTGCCATCCCAAGAATCTGCAACTGGTCTTAGTGTCTCTGCAGTTTGAGTGGCTCTAGATTTAGTTCTAGATCTGTTATTGACTCTATGACTATCCCATCTAGCTCTTATACCTATTCTTTCATTCCTAGGTAGATTTTGATCTAGATCTAATTCTAAATCTTTAGATGAAGGTGCACGTTTAGGTTTCATTATTAATATAGCCTAACTTATCTAGATCTAGAGATAGATTCTAGGTGGACATGTTCATCAAGTTGGGCTCCAACGTCAATCTGATAAAATGTAGAATCTAGATCTACGGGTTTAATTTGAGTGAGAATTTGCCTAATCTAGACTAGATCTCTAGATTAAATTTTAGTCTCTATTATTGTTCACTTTCAGAGAGTAGTTCTAACTAGATCTTAAGTTCGTTTAGACTTCGTTTAACTTTAGAGAGCTCAACTCAGCTCAGCTTCTACCCACAGAGGCACAGACCTCAGCTCAGTTAGACCTACGTTATTGTAATAAAAGAACGAAAAAAACGACTAGATTCTTAGATCTAGAATCTAGTAGGCTACTATCTAAGCTTAACGACAACGTACTTTCATTTTTATTCAACGCGCGCTTTCGTCGGTAAATGTTAGTTTCCTGTAATACTTGGAGGCTGTACGAGGACAAGTCGGTTGTGATTTTCAGTTCTCCAAACTGCGCTGTTGAGTTGGTTTAACGTCCGAGTTCAGCACTTTAATAGGCTATCGCCGTATAGGATTCCTCAGTAAAAACCTCCCCGGGGAGCTCTTCAGGTAGTATCGGAAGTTCTTGTGAGGCGTTACCATTTGATGAGTCGCCCGCACTTCCCTGCTCGATAATACCTGCCGTGTGTTCTGAAACTTCAACTGTGGCGTGATTTTCATCATCATTCAATAATGCTGTCGGCATTTCCGCCACCGATTCTGAAATACGTAGGAGGGATTCAGAATTGGATTGATCTTTCGTCTGATTTCGATATGCTTCTTGATTGATTCGAGACAATACTGATGGACAATCGGGCGTCGTAAATATCTCTGTCCCACGTAGCCTAGATTCCATTTTATCTCCAGAATCATGGAGCATTGTCTCCGAGGTTGTGTCGAAGCCCTTCAAAACATGTTGCGGTTCCACTGCAGGGGAACATTTACGATGTTTCCGAGAACCTGTTTCCTGCTTCGTTGCATTCAGCCTCCCATGTGATGACTCGCGTGAACGGAAATCTACATTAGCAAGTCTATCTGTGCTTCTATTCTGCCTGGATCTAGATCTGGAATCTTCTTTCCTTGATTCTGCTTCGGGCAGCAAGCGCAATCTGCCTCTTGAGCTGCGCCCTATCTTCCTCTGATCCATTGCCGCCTCTCCTCGTTTTAGACTTTCAGTGGTGTTCGCGGCTCTGAGCGCCATCTGCAATCGGTGCCCCGACCCCAAACGTTCGTGTTTATCCTCGACATTCTCTTTATCCGTGGATGATTTGTCTGACAACTTAGACCTGGTGTCTTTTGACTGGTGCAAACCATATATTGTAGTTGCCGTATACTCACCAAAGGCCAACGGCCGCCTAGACGCAGCCTCTTTAGATCTGATGTGTTGGTTGTAGAGCGCTGCGCGAGTAGTTCTAGACTTTTCAGATTTGGACACTGGACTTTTGCGCAGCACTTCAGATCGTGTGTCCTTGACTGGCACTAGAAGCTTCTCTCCAGTCGGATCAGCATGCTGCGCCCGTTCACCGTCCGCGAAACGCAGGGTGGAAAACTTGCCTGCGGGCAACGACTTTGGATTTGGTGGAGGCGACGGTTGCAGCGTGCCCCTTTTCACCAACCCAGATGGCTCCGTTTTGTCTTTGCCTGTCATCCTGGGCTTGGGTACAGGCCGGGCCATGCTCCGTGGTTTCGGCGTCGGAGTCTTTCCTGGGGAGCTCATGGTCGCTTTCTAGAGAGCGACCGCCTTCTGATAATCCTAGGCTTGAGTCAAGCTCGGCTAGCCCAGGCGTCGGATCTTCGACTCTGTACGTACACACAGACAGACACAAGGTAGTGTCGCTTTTAGAAAGCAGCTCAAGTGCTTTGCAAAAGAACAATTCAATGAAGAGCTACACCATACCTTAAAATTATAATTATTTTGCTATGTTTAGAGTTAAAATTTTTTTGCCGATTCACTGCAGCTACGTCGCTATTTGCTTTAAAATCTAGTGGCCAACTTATAGTCACAAAAGGCTTAGAACTCAATTTCTCAATTTTGTTTTTTAAATCTGCGATATCAGTAAAACATTTTTTATACATGTCTACCATTTAGCAAACCAATAGCCCTAACAACTGAATACAAAATTAACATAGAGGTTAAATTAAGATAATAGTAACAGTAGCAGTAGTAGTACTTTGCAATTAAACAGTTAAAAATGGTTTTACGATTTTACGAACATGCAAAATGTCATATTTAGTGACATCATATTTTCTACCCAGGCTTTTAAAACATGTTCTAACTCTATTAAACTCAAGGAAACTAATTAATAAGTAAACAATTTACCTAACGAAAGAAGAATACAAGTTGTTAGGATGTAACTCTTATAACGTTGTAGGGTGTTGATTTTATAGGCGTGAACATTAATTTTTACGAAGTGATAGTACAACGAATAACAAGAAAAAAGCAAAATCCCCAACCCAGAAAAAAAGAAAAGTTAAAGTGTATTTTTTCTATTTCCAAAACTAACATAGTACGTATCCGGATATTGGACAGAGTTAATAGTCACCATGAACATAACTTAACGTTTTCATTATTTTAATAGCAAAACCTACAATTTTACAAAAAAGAAAGAACACGTGCACTTTAAAATTAACTTATCAATTTCTTTGAAAAAGGAACATGGACTCACAAGCATACATACAGAATAAAAATATAATAAAGTTGCGTTATTTTATCTACCTGTTTTGCTTTCTTTTTCTCCCTCTTTTCACTCTTGTCTAATAAAGTTTCCTGAAACAATGATAGAAAAAAATTGAATTTGTTTACTTAATTTAAAATAAAAATTGAAAAAAAATAACGTTGGAAAGTCGGAAAAGACTTAGAGGTAAAGCATGTATTTAATATTGATTAAATAAGAGGTTATTACACTTCAAAATTCCATTGTTAATAAATTTACCGGCAAAGTTCATTAAAAATTTAAAAAATTTAAAGTTGTAGTTGTTTTGTTTTAACGTACAACGGATATGCTGTTTTGTGGACGGGCCCCAAGACTCAAGTGTGACAATCTTATATGCTGCCACACACAAGTCAGGCGGGGATATCATAATTTTTGTCTCAGTTGGTCACATTAAACTGATAACGACCAAACCAGTTGGGAGCTAAATCGCCAGAGTTCGAACCACGGATATCCTGCGTCTGAAACCAATGTTCTACCAAAGTGCTTCCACACACCCCTAAAAATATAGAGACATTAATTGATTCGAGTTTACTCTGGCTTGGAGTGGTGGGAAGGCTCTTTGAGTCTTGGGACCCGTTCGCCCGGCAGCCTAGTTGCTGAAGGAGCCTTTAGACAAGGATTGAAACAAATTAAGTTCTGAGAAATCCTAGTGGCTAACATTTCACTGACACAGACTGGCCCGCCCTGTACATGAAGGGGCCTGACGGGAGCTGGACTCTTACTTACCGACGCGGAAGCAGACGGGGGAGCAGACGAGGCGGCAACTCGTGCAGCAGATGTTTTAGGAGTTAAATGAGCCGATGGGTGATTAGATAGCACAGCAGTTGAGTGAGCAGATGGATGAGCAGATGGGTGAGCAGATGGGTGAGCCGATGGGTGAGCAGATGGTTGAGGCAATGGGTGAGCCGATGGGTGAGCAGATGCGTGAGCAGATGGGTGAACAGAGTGTACAGGAGTCGGGTGAACTAATGGTAGAGCAGATGAGTGAACAGACGCGTGAGGCGATGAGTGAGCCGATGGGTGAGCCGACGGGTGAGCCGATGGTCCGGCAGGCGGGTAATCAGATGGTCCGTCAGGTGGGTAATCAGATGTTTCGGCAGGTAGGATGTCAGATGGTTCATCGGGTGGGATATCAGATGGTTCGTCAGGCGGGGCACCGGATGCGGCAAGAGATGTCACAGCAGATAGCCCTTTTGGTGACTTTGCACCTGGTTTCATACCGGGCGCTTTATGGGCTTTTTTTGATGGACCTTTCTTGTATAGCTAAAGGAGTAATAATTATATTGTTGCATTTGAATACGTTATTGCATATCACAAATAAAGACCACACTTGCAAATGATCAAACTTTGTTTTCAATATTTTTTGTGTGTAGATTGGCCTTTTAAGTTTTTACAGACTGATTGTAGTTATATCTAATAATTTTATTTTAAATTAAGCTTGTTATTTGTGTTCAAATACTGAGTTACAGTGTAGATGAAAGCTATTCATTCATGTATTGTTCATAGCTATACGAAGTGTTAAAATGAAGTTTGATCTTTTTTTGTTGTTGTTGTTGTTTTTAAATGGTTCGGTCTTATTATGATTACTGCATGTGCGATAATGTTTTGTAAATTTACAAATTTAACAGCCCCCATACCCCGGAAAAATAAGAAAAAAACCTACAGTCAAACAAAAAACAACAACAACAACGAAAACAACAACAACAACAACAACAACAACAACAACAACAACAACAACACAAAAACAATGCGTAAACTTTTTAATAGACCTCTCGGCAGGCCAATCTGCTACAACTATTGATAGAAGTTAAGATTTAACGACTTTTGGTCTAATTTTAGCATAGATGTATTAAAATCTTTGAATTTTCCAAACAAAGCAGTTTTTCTTTTAAAATTGGGCAGAGTTAATAATTTTGCAAAACACTAATGAAACATGAGTTATGGTTGTCAAAAAAAGCCTAATTTCATTTAAGAAAAAAAATTACGTTTAAAGTATAGCTTCATCTTTTTAATTAAAGCTAACATGAAAACACTTTTTACTTATACAATGTTATACAGATGTCTTGTTCAAGCTATAAAGGATAAAAAGTATTATAAGTATCTGTGGCTTAAAACCTTGTGCTAGAGTGTCCCCTAGAGCATGGTTGCACTTACCCTGCCCGATTCTCTTTGGTTGGAGTGTGATCGCCATGTAAGCCCTCTTGCCTAGAAAAGAACAACATCAGTGCTAAAGAAACAAAGTGCTTTGTATAGTTAGTTATGAGAAAAGTATTTACCTACCGAAGAATTGATGAGAAGCGGAAGACAATAGCCATAGCACTTAATCAATGTAGCTATTTGTTATCAAAAGAAATTTTCATATTATTAAGTTCATTAAGTGATTCTTTTAGTATTTTGATCTAAGGAATCACTGGGCTGAAACAGCAACAAAATACGATGAACATGTAGAGAAAATATAAATACCACCTTTTTTAAACTAAAAACATAAAATTTTCTGTTAAGGTTTTCTTAGTTATCAAGTAATGGAAGGCAGCAGAGGGAAGCGGGCCCTGCAGATCTTGGAGGTGGTTGTTACATGCCCCCTTTGAAAGCATTCATGGATGATACCACAATAATCTGCTCAAACGAGAATGAAACACATCAAATGCTTGAGTGCCTTGATGTCTTAATGGATTGGTGCAGAATGAAATTCAAGCCGAAGAAGTCTCGCAGCTTGTCAATAAGAAAAGGCAAAGTAGATGCGAGTAAGATATTCACTGTGGCCGAGCAACAGATACCAACGGTCAGTCAAGAACCAGTTAAGAGTCTTGGTAGGTGGTACGACTCATCCATGAAAGATACCAGAAGAGGGCTAGAAACAACCGAACAGGCCACTGAAGGTCTCCTGGCCATTAATAGGTGTGGCCTCCATGGTAAATACAAAGTGTGGTGCCTTCAGTTCATGCTAATTCCCAAGCTCCTCTGGCCGCTCCTGGTATACGAGATCTGCTCAACCACTGTAGAGGCAATAGATCAATAAGTTTACCAGAAGATGGTTAGGGGTTCCTCCGGGTCTCACAGATGTGGCAATGTACTGCCGCACAGCAAAGCTCAAACTCCCACTAAAATCCATACTAGAAGAGTACAAATGTGGCAAAGCCAGACTGTTCTCCATGCTAGAGGACTCTGATGATCCGGTTGTAAAGACAGTGCAACCTTCCATAAAGACGGGGAGGAAATGGAAAGCTGTCACAGCTGTCGATCAAGCTAAAGAATGCCTAAAAATTAAAGAGGTAATTGGGCAGACTCAAACCGATCGCAAAGTGGTGGTCAAAAGCAGAGAGGAAGGAGAAACGAGACATGGTTATCAATGAGATGCGACTGGATGAAGACTCCAGAAGGGTCCAAAAAGCAGTTCAACAACCGCAGGAAGGACAATGGACTAATTGGGATAATGTCCTGCAAAAATCCCTCTCATGGAATGACATCTGGCATATGGCGCCACTTCGGATCAGCTTCCTCATTAGATCGGTCTACGATCTCCTACCCTCCAACGCAAATCTGGTGCGATGGGGAAAGAAAGAGGACCCCGCTTGCCCGCTATGCCAAGGCAGACAGACTACACAGCACGTCTTGAGCTCCTGCAAAATCGCCCTCTCGCAGGGACGATATACATGGAGGCATAACAGGGTCCTTCGGGAACTTGCCTCAGTGTTAAGTACGGCAAAAGGAGAGACCTCCGTCCCTGAAACAGGTACAGTAATATTCCAAACAGAGGGAGGCGCCAAGTCATGGCACGGAAGGTCGACCAAGACAACAAACCAAAGGAAATGCTTACTAGACGGGTGTGACGACTGGGAAGTTTCAGCAGACCTTCCAGATTGGGATGGTCACCCTAGTGTAATCAAAGAAACTGGACTAAGGCCTGATATCGTAATCCATTCAGCTTCGACGCATCAGATCATCATGGTAGAACTAACAATTCCATACGAAAGCAGAATGGAAGAGGCCCATATATACAAAAGAGAAAAATACCTGAACCTGACAAAAGAGCTGCGAGATGCCGGTTACAAAGCTGTGATAATGCCAGTAGAGATTGGTGCCAGAGGGTTCATAGGGTCATCAGCCTATGACCTTCTGACTAAGCTCTCAATATGTGGCAGCGGAAGAACAAAAGCTCTAAAGCTACTGGCCGAGATAGCCGAGAACAGTTCCCAATGGATCTGGAGCAGAAGGAATGAGATGGTCTTACATAAAGATTAAAAATGCTCTAACTATCGGGAGCCGAGTTGGCTGAGTGGATAAGTGCTTGGATTAGCAACTCTACCAAGATAAGAGTATGGGTTCGAATCCTGTGCGGTGCAAAAAAAAAAAGATGGCAGAGAGACACCCGGGAGTCATGACCTGGGTGTGGCCCGACCCCCTTAGAGTGTCAGGAGTTAAGGGCCGAAACACTTGCTATAAGGGGGGTTTCTTCTCTGAAGACTCTCTGTTATCTAGCTCCCCCATGAGTTTCTACACACTGTTGTTTTTAATAAATGTATATTACGTCGCAAATTCTCTTTTGTATCTTTCTCTCTCTCTCTCTCTCTCTCTCGCTGCTCTATCAATCTAGGCTTTTACATCTGCTTACCATCTCTTCTTCTTTTCTGCATCCTTTTCTTATTATTACTATTATACTATCGTTCCAATACTGAAATAATAGAAATATATATACATAACTCTCTCTCTCACCCATAATTTCCAAGTCGTTGTTCGCACACCTTTAAAAAAATTAATATTAGCTTTAACCCTGCTTTGCCTGCTTAATTCTCGTTATACCTTGTTGCTGCTTCTTTATTTTATTCTTCTTCATAATCACCCCCCCCCCCCCCACCCCTTATTCCCCCCCCCCCCCCCCCAACCCCCTTGCGCGCTTTTTTTCTAATCCAAGATACATAATTATAATATTATACCTTAAATTGTCTTTCTACTCAGAAATAGATTGTTGTACTATTCTATCTCTAACCCTTCTGTTTCTCTTTCTCTCTCTCTCTCACTCTCTCTCTCTCTCTCTCTCACTCTCTCTCTCTCTCTCTTTCTCTCTATCATATTCTCTCTTTCTCTCTCTTCCTCTTTCTCTGTCTTTCCACCTCTAACACCCTTAACTTTTTATCTACCGAACATAATACTCAACACTCCCTCTATACCTAGCCGATACGCGTAGGACATAGCACTTCTAAGCCTGGTGTTGTGACATCCCAATTTCCGTGAGCCGGACTGTTATTATCTACTTATAGAGCAACATGTGTAGATGGTTGCGCCGAAAAAAAACAAACAAACAAACATCGGTGCTTCGTCTGCGCTGGTGGAAGTCGGAAACGAGTTATTTAACCTGTGCAAGTGCTAGAGCGGTGGCCATCCAATCGAGAAGTCTGCGGGTCGAGCGGCAATTTAATTTGTTGGATTCCACCCCTCCTCTTTGCGTCGCTGTCTCTCCTACAAAGAATAGCCAGAAGTTATGATTTTGTATTATTCCGAATTGTAATCAGTGGCGAAATACGGATGCCAAAAGACCGTTTCATAGATCTGAAGCCATTATTTCAACCTGTAGAAATAGAGGTGTTAATTTACAATTGATGGTATCATACAAAGATCAAGACAATAAAGCCTACCAAGCTCCAGACATACTCACGTAACAAACTACGCCAAGTAAAAACCAGACCACCCCCTAAGATGCGGCTGCCGATTAAAAGATAGGAAAAGTATGGTGACTGCTGGCCTCCAACCTGAGTAAGATAACCAAACCAACTATTTACCAACAAAAGCAGCACAGATAGAAACCAACACAAAATTACTAGAAACAAGAAAGGAAAACGTGCTCTAAAAAACGTGTGGAACTAAAGGATGATAATGATATCATTCGCTATTCAAACTATTAAGAAAGGCACACGCAGAATAATGAGGCATGGTTTTAATTTAATTAATCTTCTTAACCTAATTTTTTTAAAGCATTGGTATAAATCTAGGGGGAAAAGTGATACGGTGCAAAAAACCGTAGATCTCCGTCCCCCCACTTTTTTTAAGATCACCATTAATTGGTCGTGCACGTTTTCTTGACTTCAGTTGGCTAAAATGTTGACACACAAAGAAATAAATGCACTCATCGCTAGCAAAGGCTAGAGAGAGTTGCGGGAAGAGAGAGAGAGAGAGAGAGAGAGAGAGAGAGAGAGAGAGAGAGAGAGAGAGAGAGAGAGAGAGAGAGAGAGAGAGAGAGAGAGAGAGAGAGAGAGAGAGAGAGAGAGAGAGAGAGAGAGAAAAGAACAATGGAGGGAGGTCAAATCTAGTGTTTATTATGGATTCTTTGACTGTGTGCAACACTGCTAAATCAATCAGTGCGTGTTGTGATTACTACACACTCAACTTACCGAAGCCTAATTAATACAGTTACTGCCTAAAGAAGGCTTACATGATATTGATCCATAACTGAACCGTATGCATGTATAACCTCTCTATACATGAAAACCTATTTCAATTTGCTTTGTCTTGTTCACGGTCCACGTATGTGGAGACAGGTGGGGTGAACTATCAGAATCAATCACAACATTGGGACGCCACAACAGAGGAGCTTTTTGCTGACATTTCTTTCCGAGTATTACAACATATGCGTGTTATCATTTTGATGAGAAAGTTTCAACAAATGTTTATTGTTTTAGTTTAAAAGTGTTCAATTGATAGAAATCGTGTTGTGATAATATATAACATAATTATATGTGATGTATATGTGTCCTTTGTTTCTTGTTAGCTGTTATCTAATTAAAAAAACATACTCGAAAAATGTGTGAATCGGTATATTTTATTCTCTCCAAGGCCAACAGTAGGTGCACAATACAACAAGGTTTCAATTCAAATATCAAGTAAAATATTAGATCTTTCAGTGTTTTACCATCCACACAATGTGTAGGGCCTATTTCTTAAGCTGAATTTGGAGAATACTAGTGCCTGGATGGGTGGGTGGATGCTGCTCACTCACAAAAATAACCTTGGTGTTCCTAACTCGATTGTCTGGGCGGGGAAGCTCACTAGATAAAGGCTAGCTATCACCAGGTCACTATACCTCGGCTACTGTGCTGTGTGTGGATTGTGGAGTAAAATTGAAATTTGAAAGACTGCGCGCACCTGGCTTGTCAAGTCTCATCTTAATAGACTTAAGATGATCGATCTAACCTGCTTGGTAACACGTGATCGTCCTTATCAAGTAAGATAAAACTACGCTGTGCATTATTATCCCGAAATTGCTAGTTTGATCGTACAATAATTTTATATATTGCTTGTAAGACCGTTTTCCTCATGAGATTTACTTGAGCTAGTAGTAGTAGTAGTAGTAGTAGTAGTAGTAGTAGTAGTAGTAGTAGTAGTAGTAGTAGTAGTAGTAGTAGTAGTAGTAGTAGTAGTAGTAGTAGTAGTAGCAGTGGCAGTAGCAGTAGCAGTAGCAGTAGCAGTAGCAGTAGCAGTAGCAGGAGGAGGAGGAGCAGCAGCAGCAGCAGCAACATTGTTGTTGCTGTTGTTTATTTTTCTCTTTTGTTCCTCTGTTTCTGTTCTCGGAAAGCTTATAGGTAGCACCATATGGAACTGGTTCAGTTTTTACTTTTTAGTGCTATTACTTAATTTTCTCGCCTTTTTTATATTATTTTTAATTTTAAGAGACTTGTTGAATTATTGCAGTATTTGCCGATCGGGTGGAGCCTTCTGATAAGCTTAATCATCTTCACATTTATGTAATATTTTAAATGCTAGAAAATAACCGATCTGGTATGTTATTTAGTTTCAGGCTTTAGTATAAGTTAATCTACTTTTGCGCTGTGAGTGTAAAAGTGTGTGAGCTCTTCCGTTACCATGTTGAAGACTTCGAATTTTTGCGCACTCTGAATAAACACAACTTTGAATTTTTAATATTGTACAAACGTGGGTACACTAACAGCTTCCCATTTATTATTTTGATGACTCCGTTTTGGCTATTTCAAGTAATTAAAGACAAATGTCGCTTGTCTCTACCTCAAAGCAGGTGACAATCATCTGGACTAAACACGAAAATAAGATAGCCACGAATAAGTGACAACTGACATATTGATAAGTGGCATTGGGCGTCCAAAGGAATGCGCTTCATCTCTGTCACGGGGAAGCAGCTATTCGACATGGACGGACAGTCAACATCTCAAGGTAAGGTTTGAACTTGTAGGCCTACTGGTACACAAGCATAGATTTCTGCCAACCGTGCATAGTGATTATTATAATTAGCGTCTCAAGCCACACTTCTCTTTTGCGCCAGGTGTGAATAAGAACAAAGCATATATAATAATTATTTTCCAGGCATAACAAGTTTTATATACAATAATTGCCCTTACAAATGATGCTTTCCGTTAATTGAGAGCACCAATCTAATTCAAATTTAACTAAGATCGCGACATTCTTTTTTTTAATTCCTTTTTCCTTGTTTTTAACCATAATTATCATTTTACTTCTTTGTTGCTCTTTTTTTTTTAATCGATAACAATCTGCGAAATGTTTAAACAAGTAAAAAAGCCTTGTACTACTTTGGGTAAATAGCAATGGAAATTTCCATTGCACATTTTTCTTTTATTTGTTATTTATCGAATATCAATACAATCTCATGACTTGATGGCTTATTTCTTAGATCGATAGAGATATGTTATTCCGTTTGTGCATATACATTGACTCTGTCAACGTAACTTAAGCTTCTTCAAAAAATTGACGCTCATCGAAGGGTAAAGCTTACGGGGGGTGTATAGTTGAGTAATAAAAAATAAGCTATAAAAAATACATAGTATAAAACCAGCCTTTCTACTCCTGGCGAGGATGATTTTATATGTATCAACGGACACTCTATGGAAGAAGCAAAACATGCATGGGCTGTTTTAAGTATTATGCAGAGTTAACAATGACGCTTTTTAGGCGTCATGCATAAAACCTCTTCTCAAAGCAAATGTCTTCCCTTTTTATCACACTATCAAACAACGTTTTAGTTCATTTTAAGCCTCCTGATTCCCTGTGGAACATAGGGTCGCAGCAAAGCCCCTCCACCGAACTCGGTTCTCGCTAGTCCTCTTCAGTTCGGCCCATGTACTACCGGCGGCTTTTATCTCATCATCGGTGTTTAGCCGCCAAGTCTTTTTCGGACGTCCGACCTTGCGTTTACCTTGGGGGTTCCACTCCAGGGCTTGCATTGTGATGGTGGATACAGGCTTTCGAAGTGTGTGGCCTATCCAGCTCCATTTGCGCTTTCTGATCTCTGTCCCGATGGGGGTTTGCTTCGTTCTGTCCTAAAGTTCTTTGTTCGAGATAACTTCAGGCCACCTAACGTTGAGGTTATTTCTGAGGCATTATGTTGGTGAATGATTGCAGTTTACGGATGTTGGTCTTGGTAATGCGCCATGTTTCTGAGCCATAGAGTAAGACCGACTTCACGTTGGTATTGAAGATCCGGATCTTGTTTCGTACCGACATGACTGTAGACCTCCAAATAGGTCTTAGGGCATTAAAAGCGTATCGGGCTTTACTGATGTCCTCGTGTGGCCCACCGTCTCTACTTACAACACTACCAAGATAGACAAACTTATAAACCTCTTTGATTTTTTCCTGATGCAGCTGCAGAGTTGATTTTAGCATAACCCAGTCAACCACCATAAGGAAGATCGCCAGCGATAGCAAACAACCCTGGCGGACACCAGTTTTTACGTTAAAGGGTTCCGTTAGTTTACCATCGTGGATGACTTGACAAGTGGCCTCTTTATAAAATTGTTGGATTATGGTGATGAACTTTGATGGAAAGCCATAGTGGTACATCAGTCTCCATGTGACATCTCGGTCGATGCTGTCGAATGCTTTTTGAAAATCAACAAACATTGCATACAAAGGGGTCTGCCACACCAGTGACTGTTCGATGATGATGCGCATGGTAGCTACCGGTATGTGATCTGTGCATGAACGATGTTGTCGGAAGCCTGCTTGATCATCTCGGAGTCTTTTGTCTATGGTAGTCTTCAGCCTCTCTAACATGATTCTTGTTAAAATTTGGCCAGAGATGGATAACAATTTTGATCCCTCGCCAGTTACTGCAGGATGACAAGTCTCCTTTCTTGGGCAGCTTTTTAGAACTTGCTCCCGTTCCCAAATCTTGCACAGAAGTGGATGCAGCATATCAGTTGATGTCTGTATGTCGGCCTTAAGAGCCTCAGGTGGTATGCCCTCTGGACCTGCTGCCTTTCCAAACTTGAGAGACTTAATGTCCTTGGCGATATCTGCCCTGCTAGGAGGGTAGGTGTTGATGTCAAGGAGCTCAGTTGGTGGTGGGATGTCTGCTGGGGCCAGAGGGACAGGTCTGTTGTGCGTTTCCTTGAAGTGCTCCGCCCACCTTATTCTCTGTTCTTCTTCGCCAGGTATCAAGTTTCCATTGTTGTCTTTGGCGGGGTTGTTGGGGTTTATGTTTCTCCCCGAGAGAGTCCTGGTGATTTCATAGTCTCTTAATATTTCTTTGGTCTTTTGCCGCTTCTGCCCCTGTTGTCAGCTTCTCTATGTAATTCATTTTGTCTTTCCTGGTACTTTTCTTCACCTCTCTATTCTTTTCCCAGTATCGAGCTTGTAGTTTGTATTTTATTCTATGCCCTGTGCCTAGTCTTGTGTCTCAAGTTTTGCCTTTCCGTAATGCATGTACAGGCGTCCGTTGAGATCCACTCCTTGTATTTTCTGAACATGTCTCCTTTCAGGTCGTTCGTAGGCCTCGCCACTGTTCTTCAATTATTTATTGTGATAGTAGGGAGAGCACATTGAACTGCTGCATCTGCGCCACTTTCCACTCTAACGTCGTGCAAGCTTAGTTTGCACATTCTGCTTATTGTGATGTGGTCTATACGGTTTTCGGTCTTGCTGTCGGGGGAGATCCATGTTGTTTTGTGGATGGTATTGTGCGGGAACAAAGTGCCTCCGATTACAAGGTCATTAATGGAGCAAAACTCGGAATTTTCCATTCTCGTTCTGTTCTCTGATAACGACATAATAATGATAATGATAATAATAATGATAAGCATAATGATGATGATGATGGTGGTGATGATGATGATGATGATGATGATGATGATGATGATGATGATGATGATGATGATGATGATGATGATGATGATGATGATGATGATGATGATGATGATGATGATGATGATGATGATGATGATGATGATGATGATGATGATGATGATGAGGATGAGGACGATGATGATGATGATGATGATGATGATGATGATGATGATGATGATGATGATGATGATGATGATGATGATGATGATGATGATGATGATGATGATGATGATGATGATGAGGATGATGATGATGATGCCATAAGGCGCATTCTGGATAAAAACACGCATAAAAACAAAACAATACAAACACACAATGACAACAAATTATTAATAAACATATAAACTGCACTGTTGTTGTTTCTGTTGCTGCTGGTGGTGTTGTTGTTGTTGTTGTTGTTGTTTTTATTGTTTAACTCGTGTTCATACACCTCACCTTCTCACACAATATCTTTTACATAAATACACCCTGTAAACTCTGTTGTTTAATTATCCCGTTTCCATGCGATTATTTCAGCTTTTATTAATACGGTGACATCAATGTATGGTTCATGCTGTTTTTAGTCTTGTATGGTGTATGATGAAACCATGAGAGATAAGTTTAGAAAGCCTTTCAATGGGTTTGAAATTTCATTTTTACTGCATCCTCTCCCTTGCTTATAAAGTAGGCTATAAACAAAACAAATTATGCGGAAAATGAAGGGTCTTTGAGAGGACACATAAAGCATGTTAACTTGGTGAGTCAGTTATGGTGAACTTTAAATTTTATAAGGCACTGGGAGCATAAAACTAGCACTTGAGTTATTAAGCTTGTCCAACTCACTGATCTAGCTACCTATCCACCCTACTCGGGAAAAAATTCCTCTAGGCCCCTAGGCCTACTCGTAGCTGAGCGCAAGGCACTTCCTGCAAAAATATTACAGTGACGTCATGTCTGCTGAAAATGGCGGATAGCTCAGAACCCGATGGACAAGAGATAAGAGGTAAGTTTGTTATAATTTTTGTTAACCCATACTCGAAAAAGTAGTACGGGTGTGAGAAGTATTAGGCGAAGATATGGACGGAAACCTATCAAATCCTTTTTTAGTAATTAGACACAGACAGGCTAACTCTAAGATAAATCTAGATCTAGTTCTGCCCATACGAAGGGTCTAGATCTAAATACAGGTAAATGACTCGACAGCAGAGGAAATCATTCAAGTCACCTCTGGCTGTACCTGACATAGATCTAGATCTATATCTACATACATATACATACATACATACATACATACATACATACATACGTAGATCTAGATCTGGAAAATTTAAGTTCCTGAATTGATGGAACAGACAGGTCTAGATTGTGCCTGTCCAAAATCTAGCTGATTTGAGTGAGGTAGATTCAAAAGATCTAGATCTAGATAGAGTCTAGATTCTGCTGCAAAAGGAACCAATCTTCTTTCTGAAAGTGAACCTCTAGATAGAATTAGACATCCAGTCCAAGAGTTGGCCTCAGACCCAGATTCAGTGTCCTCTCACGTCTCTCTGAATGACCAAGTAGTTATGCTCCATAGAGAGGATTTTAAAGCACTGTATACATTCTTTTCTAGTCTCCGCCTTCTAAGATCACTGGTCAGTCATGGGAATCTGAAGAAGCTGAGCCTTTGTTATGTTAACATATATCCAAAGAGATCGAACTGGTGAATTCAAAACTGAATACTGATACGATAATCGAAGTACAGGAGTGGTGGTAGTATTATAAATAATTTTATTCCAGATTGGCCAACATAATTTCTTGCTGGTTCGATCAGTGTCACTATATAATTGTAAGTCACAGAGACAGAGGTCCTGGTATACATACTTCCTCGATCTGCCTGGGTGTGGCATGTGAAACTGTCAGACCTTAGTCTTGGGACCTGTTCATGATTACTGTGATGTCTATACCTGAAGTCTATCTGACTTAAAGGCATTGACAAAAGTTTGAACAAACCAACCAAACATCCTCATATTTTCTAATTAACATCCATTTTTAACTAGATCTAATTATCAATACTAAGATGCATCAAGTCTTAAATTTTATACTAACACTCATCTTAAATGCAGCCCCTAGTAGAACCATCATTAATCTTTTTTTTTTTTTTGGTGGTCAAAGAATCTGTCAAAAACTGCATTTTTGTGTAAAGAATAATTTAACAAAGAGATGCAAACTTGTAGTGTTTTACTTAACCAACCTTTTAAGCAAATTATAACTTTGCCTCAATTTGTTTTTATATAGGGCTGGTACTGTAAAACTACCCACTCTTTTTAAAATTTAGTGTAAAAAATTGTTTCCTTTTAAAAAAGTTTGAATAGAAATCTCTTGCATTAGATCATCGTAACCATAAAAAATATTTAAAAAATTTTATTTAATTAAAAACCCTTATTAAATAAAGATTGTGCCACAAACATGTATATGTTGCATTAAAAAAAAAAAATTTTTAACACTGAAGTTAAATAAAAGTTAGGAATGATGCTATGATCACATTCTTGAATAAATTTTATCCAGATCTAGTACATTATAAATCACAGTATTATTAATACCTCCTCCAATTCTTTCATAACTTTCAAATTTTCATTGAATATTGGTCAAGTGGCAAAACTTTCTCATAGTTCTGTTACTTGAAAATAATGTTGGGTTAGTTTATTATATTATAACTATCCAGCATTATTTCTAGAAATGTTTGTTGCGTGCAGGCTTTTTGTAATATCAATTGATCATTATTGTAGTCCATTCCATGATAATATCCATGAATTCTTCTTTAGGACATCCTCTGCTCCTCCTGCCTTCACCTTCACCCCTACCCTGTATGACATCTTTAATCAGTGTGCATTTAAAATTCTGCAGGCATGTCCAAAGAATGATAGTTTCCTTCTCTTAATGACACCTACAAGAAGTCTTTGTACATTAATTTTAGTTCTTTGGGGATACTCTGGTCAGCTCATTTATTTTTCTCAACTCATCCTTCGTAGAAGTCTGTAAACCTCATATCAGCAGCTGCTATATTGATTTTATTCTCACCCGTCTTTTGAAGAATCCATTGTCATGACAGCCCACACAAAAAATTTTCATGTTTTTCAATTTTAAGTGTTTACCAATCTTTTTCTTTCCAGATATTCTCCAGGTCCATTATTTTTTTCTTTGCCATAGCTATTCTTATGTTGACATTTGGAGAAGACTCAGCAATGTCTGATTTTCAACAAATTTGAATTCTTTGTTACATATTTTAGTACATGTAGGCAAAAAAGTGCTAGCTTCCAAAATATCTACCCAGAGTTCAATTTTTTCTCAGGATGACAGTAATTTAAGAAAAAAATGGGATAATTGAAGGTAGTGCAGTTAATTTAATTATAAGTTTATGAAGAAAAGATAATAAATAAATAATGAATTTCGAAGCATCATGCCTGCAGATAGCTATCATCATAACTAAAACGAAGTCAATAAACCCTTAACCCTACAAAACTGTAATCCCGGTGAAACGTATACCAAGATTCTATATATTTTGTTATCCATTAGCCGTGTTCCTGATTTACATGGAATTAGAGAGGACCCCATTATTTAGATCAGACTAAACATTATCATTGCTCTCTTGTACTGAGCTTTCATACTTTGGTACCTATGTTATTTTCCTATTTTTAGCTCAGGAGGCCAGGATATAGGGCTGTATTGAGCTCAGGTTTCTAAGGTTTAAGGCTCTTCAAAGCTTCATAACTCTAGGCTCTTTTCTTTTCTTTTTTATAACTTCAGCACATATATATAATCAAAACATTGCATGATTGCTATGTGCCTGAAGTATTTCGTATGATCTTTTTCGCCATTGAACCTGTAACCTACTTCTTTTTCGACATTTCTCTCACTCTCTCTCTCTCTCTCTCTCTCATCTATTCCGCTTTTGTTGTTGTGGGCGGCCATATTTGTTTGTCTCTTTCTCTCCTCCCTCATTTTAATTTGTCAAAAGCTATCAATCTGAATCATAGTGACTTATAATACTTATTTGTTGGCTTTTGTTAGTATGGATAAGAAACAGTGAATACGAGAAAAATGTGACTCATGGGCAGTTGTATGTCTGTGAAATGTAAAGATCGAAAGAAACCACACATGTGCTAAGTCACCGTCTGTTAACATTCCACTCACGGAGGGGCCACAAGCTGCATGTAATCAAGTGCTTCTAGATTGTAGAAAGGGTTAACTGTTCACTTAAGGTGTTGCCTTGCTCGCCCTCTGTTTCCCTGTGTGCTTTGATGACCCATACTCAGCCTCTCCCTGTAGTTGGGCTGGGCGAATATGATTTACCCGTTGGGTTAAGCATTCAGGGTGATACCATAGGGAAAGGGAGGAGGGTGGGGTGGTGGCATTGCAATTTGTTGGCTGAGCCATTCTTTTTGTGGTGTATACTGTGTGTGTGTTGTTGTTGTTTTTTTTAACTGAGTCTGGCTGATGTGCATCAGCTATTATGCTCTTTACTACTGGAATATCAGTTTGCACCTGGACGGGCGTAGTCCAGATAAACCCAGATAGTAGAAGGGACACATTCCAAAAAAAAAAAAAAAACAAAGGAAAGATCAAGTTTGGGAAGGTAACGATGTGGAAACCACCAAAGCGTTTGCGTGAGTTGTAATTGTGTGAAAGTGTCAATAGGTGATGGATGACTCATGACATTGGAGACAGATGTGACTCTCTGATTCAGTGCTCACATGCACGTTCACCTATTTCTCACACTACTCTATTGATGAAACCTATTAAATTGACGGATAAAGGCAATTTTCAAGCGAATCAATAGTATAATGATCATGTAAGGCAGATTATTGGATCAGTTTGCTCAGTCTGTAGAGCCCTGGACTACCTAGCAGAAAAAGTGGCGTTTTGTGTTTACTTGACTTATCGCCATCTCTGCATTAAAAGGATTCCTCAGCAATTTCCTTTATAATGTTCGGGGCATTTCTCTGAACCGAATTTTGAACAATGTAGAGTCAGTTTGATAACACCCTTTTATTTTTTGTTCATAAAACTACACCTGCAATGTATTATCGAACGGGCAGGGTATACGTGGCTTCCTTCGGACTATTACTTCCATCTCTGTAAGCAGGTAATTAAGCTGATTATCTTGTCAGTGGTTCCGGATATACGCTAGTCGTTATTGCTTTGATCTTACAACATGCACTTGGAAAGTTTGTACCCTGAATCTGAAAACCGCACTGCACGTATTAGTACGTGTACCTTAAAATGAGTCGGGTATATTTGTAAGCATGCAACAAGGTTTTCGCGGGTGCTCGACTGCTGCTAGGCTTTTTTTGTGTTTTGTTGTGTGTGTGTGTGATGATATTTTCATACATTATTATCTTTTTTATGTGAAGTGTTGTATTTCGCGTTTCAAATACCTAATTCTTTTTTACTTTTCTAGTTTTCTGATACACTAAATAGCCATCGTTCAAGTTTCAGGGAGGGAGAATTTATAGCCTAGATATTTTTAAAAAATGTTCATTATTTGTATGAGCTATAAACAACCTGTGTGAAACAGTAAATAAAGAGGAGAGCTGAGAGCGTGCCTGATACTCCTAACGCGTAAAAGTTAATCTGTATGTTCTAGGTACACCGACAATGTGCAGGCTGACGTCGTGTCACTCACTATACTTTTTCTGCTCTCCGTGCTGGCTGTCTCTCAAAAATATCCTGAACATGTGCCGCTTTCGTGGTGCCTTTTCCCCTCACTCACCTGCCTTGTGTTGGTGCGAATTACACGCTGGCATTTGACGTTCGTTCCGCTCACATTCAGGCAGCGAAGAGGCTGATCGCTTGTGTCAGATGCGAGAATACATGTGTTTATCATGAAATTGCTTTTTGATAGTTTTTACTGCAACAAAATAATTTTAGAAAGTGGAAACGCTTACGTCATCGCGCATTTTTTCAAAACACTATAAGTTTTTATACCGACAAGTTCTGTAATTTTATCTCCCGGTAATAGAGATATTTGCGTGTAATTTTTATATTACAAAATTCTCTCTCTCTCTCTCTCTCTCTCTCTCTCTCTCTCTCTCTCTCTCTCTCTCTCTCTCTCTCCCCCCCTACCCCCCGATCCCCCTTTGTCCATTCTCTGAGGCTAGTAACACTGGTGTTTTTTGTTGTTGTTTTTTTTTTTTTTTTTTGGGGGGGGGGGGTGCGTGTTTTTTTGTTTGTTGTTTTTTTTGTTGTTGTTTTTGTTTTTTTGCGTTCTCTCGGGGCTATGACCGCTGGGTGTTTTTTTTTTTTTTTGTTGTTTTTTTTTTGGGGGGGGGGGGCTTCACAGATCTCACTGAAATTTAGATTCAGTCAGATCATCAGATTGTTCGTGTTCCCTAACAACACCACTCAAATACACAGGAAGAGGATGAACAAGTCAATAGAAGAGGAGTTCCATCCATATGTTGGTCTGGAAACTGAGGGGACTTAAAACTACACATAGCTACAGTGTCATCTCTATTTTTACCCCATCTCGCTGGTCCATAAAGAAAAGTTTAAAGAGTACAGAGGAAAACAAAACTGTGCCTGTCGTAAGTGATGAATCTTCCAAAACTATTGGCAGCCGTATCTTCTATTTCTTATATAATTTCACTATATGAATGGTTTGTTGTTGTTGTTGTTTTTTTACATCACTGAAAGCAATGATTAGAACGTTGTATAGGTTTCAACAAATTTGTTATACTAGTCTATTTTAAATGCATTTAAGACTTTAGAAACTAAAGCGTCAAATTATTCATTTTAGATATTATTAAAACGAAAGGGGACAAAATAAAACAAAACAAACATCATACATTTATGTGTCTTGAAAATATCGGTCCTGTGTTGTAGAACTTCGGAACATGAACTTTTCTCAGATGGGCAGCAAGGGTTGCGCAAAACTTCTTTTTTTTTTTTTTTACCTAATCAACTTTGAAATTCCTATTGCGATTTTGAGATTTTGAAATATTTCAAATATTACTTTATATGTGCCTACTGTGTCTAATGTGCTTACCAGTGTGCCAACGTTATGAGAACGGGAACTGCTGTCTGCAGGTCCAGTTTGGGCCCATGCATGTCTCTCGATTTATTCCGTCTGTCGGACGGAGTCTGAATTTAATGCGGTTACATATTGTTCTTTTGTTCTTTTTCTTTTGTTTTTGAATAATAAAATGCCTTTATAAAATTCAGAATTGCTTATTTCAATCGTTTACATTGATTCGGCTTCGTGCTACCATTTTCGTGAAGGGGCGTTGGCTGGCATTTGTGTCAGCGTTCGATATTTATTTTACTCATCAAATACTAGGTCTGGTTTTCCCTTGGCGTGTTCTGTTTTTTCGAGAAGGCGTGGAATCACACTCATCGATATTCTCACAGACCGGGTCCATTCTACACATCTATTGATCACACTGTGCAGCATGAGTGTGATATGTATTTTTAGACCCGTCATGATGTGTTCATTCTTAGAGAGGGGAGATTATCAGCCATGAGCCAAGCATGCCTGGGTGTGAGAATACGAATAGTTCTCAAGGAAGATTCCATTCGATGACGGAGCTCGTGAGCTCGTCCATATCTTGAACATAAAAAAAAATCATGTCCGTTTCGTTACACATTTCTTTGTCCTCTCCTCTCTCTCTTCTCTCTCTCTCTCTCTCTCTCTTCCCTCCTCTCTCTCTCTCTCTCTCTCTCTCTCTCTCTCTCTCTCTCTCTCTCACTCGCTCTCTCCTCTTCCTTTATCTATATCTCTGTATTTCAAATGGTTCATTTGTATTATTACTTATATTATTATCATTGTTGTTATTATTATTATTATTATTATTATTATTATTATTATTATTATTATTATTATTATTATGAGAGCACCATATTACTTATGCTCGTGCCTTCAATATTCTACCTGCATCAAAAAAGTATGTACATGTATATGATTTGTTAGTCACGTAGTTTAAGTTGATTTTGTAAATAGTTGTCATTCCTCTCACATATTAAGTGCGACAAATCTGAACTAGGAATTTAAAACGATTACCGAGTATGATAAACATAATTACCTTGATGCATGCATCATCACTACTTGACATAGGTATTGTCATAATTATCAGTGTAATGGTTGTCTTAATTTTCGTGTGTCTATGTCTTTTACTCCCCTCTCCCTTCCCTTTTCTTTCAACGCTCCTTTCTGCGTGCTTCTCTCTCTCTCTCTCTCTCTCTCTCTCTCTCTCTCTCTCTCTCTCTCTCTCCCCTGTCATATTTTTCTCGTCCTTTCAGTGGTACGTGATGTTTCGGTTCTCGCTCTCCCCTCTCTCTCAATCTCTCTAACTCAGTCGACTATGATTCATCAACGGGTGACTGTTTTGGCATACTCTACCGGATTTCAGAGGCGTGTGTGCTATATGAAGAAGATTGTACTGTATAATGTTCGAATGGCGTTAAGGATGCTGTGATTTGTGAACATTAAAACATTGATTGTTTTTCCATTATTCGTTGTTGTGTATTCAAACATATCTTTATTTTTTCCACACATGTGGGGATATACAAGGCATTTGTGAATGGAGACTATTGCCCAGGAAAACTGTTGTTTTTCATTCAATACGCATAACCACCTGTTCCATGCTTTACAAAGTATCTGCTTTGTGTACAACTAAATTGATAAGCACTTTAACTTTTTTTTTATCCCTAATCTCTGAAATCCATTTGTAAATAGGACTTACGCGAAAATCATTTTTTACAGCAACGAGCTGTAACCCAAACATTTTTCAAATGTGTTTTTTTTTTTCTAGTAATAAGCAGTGATATATTGGTTTTAGAGCGTCTATAATATAGTTAAAAGCCGTAAACATGTTACTCTTTTAATTCTGTTCTACTTGAGAATACGTCGCGAGATAAAGTATATATAAACTCGCGAATCAGCAACTTTGCTGACTATGTTTACATTTAATTTTACTGTATTACACGATGCTCATTCATACATTTTTTGTAAGCTCGTACACTTGTAGACCTGTATCATGTGTCCATATTATGTAACAGTGCAAGCATTTAAATGTACCACCGACACAAAGCCTAGACGACCCTGTTATTATTATTATTAAACCGAGCAAACAACTAGATCTAGACCAATAATTTCTGTCCCAAGTGCTGTGCTGCGTGGCCGTAGTCCCGTATCTACGCAAAGTGAATCCAAGGAATGCAGCTTGCAAGTGTTTACCTTTGGCTATATTTCTCTCTCTCTCTCTCTCTCTCTCTCTCTCTCTCTCTCTCTCTCTCTCTCGCTCTCTCTCTCTCTCTCTCTCTCTCTCTCTCTCTCTCTCTCTCGCTCTCTCTCTCTCTCTCTCTCTCTCTCTCGCTCTCTCTCCCCTCTCACTCTTTGCCCCCTCTCTTTCCTCTCTCTCTCTCTCTCTCTCTCTCTCTCTCTCTCTCTCTCTCGCTCTCTCGATGTAGGCATAATTATGCTTAATAGTTTAGTCTAGATTTAGCTACTCTCTCTGCGTGTGGGCTTTACCATCTTTGGTAATTTTAATCAACTTGTGCTGCAATGTAATCTAAATCTATTAACTAATACAGCGGGGATTACTAGACTGGAGGTCTAGTTGTATAAAATGTCTAGACTTAGCAAATTGAATTTATGACTGAGTATAAATCTATATCGGTTCCATGTCGCGTTATCGAGTCGAGAATATTCGACATTGATTATTCAGACGGCAGTTATGAGGTCTATAACTGGAACATCTAATGTATAAGCTAGCCCTTGCTTAGCCGACAGAATGCCATTGTCTTCATGAACGTTTCTTCAGGAGGTAAAGAGAGCCCAATTACACTGTACTAATCTTATCCGCCATGTAACACTGAGATAGGCTCCAGGATTAATAAGCAAATTCAAAGTTACAACATCATAGTGTAAAGGAGAACACCGTTGCTTACTGCTACATAATCTACATTTGAGCCCTCGTTGTGATTAATGGCCTCATAACCTGGCTGTATATTGTGCCCTTGTTACAGTTAAATATGGCATAATACCTATCATGTCAAGTTGATGGCTATCGCTAACCTGGCCGCGCTCTCATTGGGGTCAGCCGACTAGAACGTCAGGTGACAGAGTGACAGTTACGACACTCAGCCCGTCTCCTGTGTGATGACCAGACGCCCACTCGAGTATTAATTATGAATCATTTGTGACTGCGCAACTTTTACATTTTACAACAAGAAATGCAACCTAACAAGATTTCACCACATTGTAACTTTTTGAAAAACCTGTCTCTTTGGAAATGTACACCCCGCTTACAGTTCTTAATAGAGATTTGAAGAACTTACACCACAAGAAGAATCATTGCACGTCGGTGTTATGTCCTGCAGTGGGGAAGTGTTTGGGCTACGGATGGAATGTGTCAAAATGTGACCTCAAGACCATACTCCGTGATCTAACAATCCAGTAACAGAAGAAATTACCGTTGGTGTAAAAAGTGTTATCTAGCTTAGGATTGCCCACTTAACGTCCTCTTTACCTAAACATAGCAAAACATAATGACGTTATTTGCTGCTTTAGTGCATTTTGCCTCGTAACATCATGATCAGCCACAGCACAGATAGTCGTTATTCGCGACAACAGCTGCTTCTGTATTTATAAATAAACTATTCTTCCCCTTCACCCTCGATAAAATTTGCAGCCTGGAAATTAATAATTGGTGTTGTACCCGTAGTTAAAACCCGCAATTATAAAACGTAACCTTGATTTTAAAACTGAGGGTGCCAATTATTAGTGCGACGAATTTATGCGCCACAAACTAAGGGGAAAACCAGCTTTACACCTTTACCCTGGTCTCATCAGTGAGTGGTTTTTACATTGATTGGAGAGCGAAACTTTAAAAAAAAAAAAAGGTTTCAGGCTGATTTACTCACGATCCCTTTTCCATTAGTGAAAACAAGCCTGAAGTAGAGTGTTTGACTCCAGCGCAATTAGGATACCCTTTTATCTACCCACTTCATCTCCGAGGGCCGCACAGGAGCGGAAACTAAATCTATCAAAGGATCTAAAACGAGCTCCTAGAGCGATTTCCCGCTAACTGCAGAGGATGGTCTGCATGGCGGACTTTTTAATCAACTAAAATCAATATGGTTATATTTATGGGGTGACTGAAGGTAAATTCATAGTTAATACGTCTGAAACCCAAACTAGAAATACTGGCCTTAATCCAAAAAATATCACCATTTTCTGATTCCGCAGCTAACCCATATTTCTTCAAACATACCTAAACAAAAAAGGTGTATGTTTTTGCGTGCTGGTTTGTTGTTTTTGTTGTGGTGGTTGTTCTTCATGGCCAATGATTTAGTTAGTCGTGATTCCTTCGGCCCGAAGTCTTGTTTAGACAATTATCACTTGCAAACAACTATGATGCCCAAGATTCACATTGAACTGGTGTTTTTCTTGTTGCTGCCCGCCGTTGTGTAGATTATGCACCCGTTTCTTTGTCATTTGCATTAGAATCAGAAACTAATACTGGGCTCTCTGTCCAACACGGATTGGGGTTCTTACAGGGGAGCGGCCCTTGACCTCTTGTGACCCTCAAGTCTAAACCAACTTCTCTCCCCCATCCCCCACTATTGTTATAAGTAACTGATTATATTAAAAACAAAAATGCTCTAGACCATTGTCACAACTAACATACACACACATCCAAAAAGAACAACAAAAACCCAAACAAAACAAAGAACCCTGTGATAGTGCACAGGTTTAATACCTAGTTAAAATAGCGATAAACTGTCCTGTGTGACTCACATTTGATATGTTGTGTGATCACCTCATAAAAAGTAAGAAAAAGGATAAGCGATTCGAGGCAGGTAAAATTCATTATTTGGTACAAAGTAACATCTTGCAAATATATTTTCGCTCACTTATTTCTACTTTTCTTTTTATTAACTTCACACACAACTTGGCACGTTTCCAAGCCTTGAAAGATTAGAGTAGCACGCTGAGGGATGCATCTAGTATTGCTCGTTGGGGAGCAATTGCATTGCTTCTTATTGGCAGTCGTAATGTGTGAGGTTTGAGCGAATTAATGGTAATGGGTTGCTCATATAATTTCATAATTTTTTGTTCGCCTGGATGTAAAACGATTCGACAAGTCTTGGCGATACGGATGCAAAAATAATTTTTAAAGTTTACAGAGGGAAGGATGCCTGTATACTGTTTTTGTAACAGTTGTAACTCATCTTATCTATCTCTATAGAGGGTCCAAAACCTCTCAACTAGTTTGGCAGTACATAAACATACATGGTGTGTACTGGTTACACCGAAAGGGTCGTGGCCGGATACCTGCACTGAGCAACTGACCGGGCTGGGTTGGGTCGATAGAAAGGATTCACCTCTGGAGAGATAGCTCGCCAGCCGCCACCTGTGGATATGGCTTGTTTAGACGTCGATTGAGATTTTATAATAATATTATTTAGAACTGTATCCGCCTATACTGACTGATGTCCTGGTGACTATACGTTTCTTGTTTTTGACATCTTAATTTGAAGTACACGAAAACGTATGCAGTAGCCTTCTATGAACAGCCGTGTATGCCATTTTCTTCGCGCTCGACTTAATTTAAAAAGCGTCTAGTGTAACCCCCTTGGGACTAGTCCCGTGACTTTTTCTAAGCTTTATTTTCTGTAGTAAGTAAAAATAAAACCCCAAAAGCATGCCATATCGCATCGATTTACGAAGTGGTTGGGGTAAAATGATCGACACAGTCACGCAGCGTGCTACAACCTTGTGTTTGTTACTAGTACAGACGTTTCGGTATACCTGGCTCTTTCTTAGTTAGAATATTACTGTGGCGTATCCTGGTCCTTATCTTTGTGTTAGTTAAGCCTACTCAATGTAGGGTTGAACCACTATCGCAGTGGCCAGTCTAATCAATAATAAATTGGCTTTAAGCAAAAGCAGGCAATTTAAAAACTAAGGATTTCTCCAGATGATTTTGTACCTCTCGCGAATAATTTTGTCAAAGCAGCAGCTGCTGTTGTGTTTTAGAAACGTTTGACCGGCCCGCTCTGACAATTCTTTTCCGAACTCGCTTTTCTCCGTTGATCCGAATCCGGCATCGATTATTAATGTTGTTACCTGGGCTCGGTTTACGTTTGACTCAGAGGGATGGGAAAAGTGAAAGAAGATTGCGCGATGCCCCCGGCGATCGATTGGGCACGCGCTGTCTGCACTCCGCTAGGATGAGTACTTTCTACGCCCTTCAGCTATGCTACATTGGTCTCAGTAAAAACTCAACATCTACTAACTAGATTGGTGTGTATCCAAGGAATTTTGGGCTGTGGCACAAAAAATGTTTTGCTTACTTTTCCAGTTTGTTTGCAGTAGTTCACGTGTTTTCTTGAACTGATGAGCTTACAAATACAACTAAAATATGAATACAAGGTTAGTAACTTTTTACAATTATTTTCTTCAGATATTTACCTGTTGACACATATTTTATATTAAATTCCTCCGTTGTTTTTCAAAGGACAAGAAAGACACAAATCACCCTAACGAACAGTGAGAACCTGTAATTATGTACAAACCTGGCAAAAGAAGGCGCACTCCTTCAGATTTTATTCCAATATGATTTATATCTAATGAGTGAAAAACACTTTTTTAACCGCGTCCTATACCATTCCAAATTATCTAACCGCCATGGAGGAACCTCTATTGCAGAAAGGAGAAACATTTGATATCTTTAAAGGTAGGTAATGCATGGTTGTTTCGAACATAAAGCAAATTGGTCTATTTATATTTGTTGCGCGTTTTTGATGAGTGTAGTTTATATTCCTGCTGAGTCAGAATGACACTGCGTTTGAGTGATAGTGCACGGGGTGCGCTGACAATTCCAGTCTCGCAGTCGTAAAGAGTATTGCACTAGACTCCAGAAACCTCTGAAAAAATGCAGTCATAATGCACTTGAGCATTGCCTTAAGGACTGACATAAGCGGTTGCAGTTGTATCCCACGCCGACACGCACGTAAAGCTATTCTCATCCAGTAAAAAATATGTATATATGTACACGTATGGTATTGTTCACCTCTTGACTACTAATTCTTGATCAATGACGCTGCGATCCAACCAGAAGATCGCAAGCCATTCTGAATTTAAGCCTATCAAGCTAGAATATCTTTCGGACAATACTCATATAGTCTGTGATATCTCACGACATGCAACCCCTTCGTTGCTACTGTTTTTTTTTTTTTTTTTTTTGTAGATCCGTTGAAATTAGTTAAGAGTAAAATATTGATGTCCATAAAATAGATTCGAACCTGCAACCCCTGGTGGGGTAGGGGCGACGCGCTCTCCTGTGTAGGCCACATTGATCTCTCAAAGACGGCCTCACTTGATGCCATTTTTTTACTCTCCTTTTCCCTTGGATATGCTACATATCTGAGGCAGGTCAAGTCGTTGGTTAATGCCACACTCGGAAGTGTTTTTTTTTTTTTTAATGTCATTTTCTTCCCTACTGTTTGCAAGCCTTGCTTCCCTCGCGCCTCATGTTTCGTCTCATTAAAAACAGCGTCCATTATTGACAGATTGTGGTAGGTCCTTCCATCATTATGATGGAGCGTTTCCTTTTCCGATTGAGAAAACTGGGGCCCAACAAGTGATCAATACACCAATGTTTGTGAGCAGTTCCATTCGATGTCAGCTGTCCGTCCAGCGCTGAAATGGTCACAAAACTTCATCTATTGTTCTCTGTCTTGTATCTTACTTTATCCCGTGCCAGCACCTTATGTTATTCATAGCGTGTGGTCTATTGGTTTGAATATTTTACTCTATGATTTCTCATAGTGGTAAATCTTTCACGTCGCTATTTCTCTTGGTGGACATTGCGTACATTGCTGCTTGTGATTCTATATTTCTCTCTGGATCTATCGGTCTGTCTCTTTGCCACTCTCTCTCTATGTCTTTTTCTCAATTTCTCTCTCTCTCTCTCTCTCTCTCTCTCTCTCTCTCTCTCTCTCTCTCTCTCTCTCTCTCTCTCTCTCTCTCTCTCTCTCCCTCGCCTCTCTTTCGGTGTTGTGGTGACCATATGCATTTAGAATTTCAAAGCACTTAAAATCATACTTTTTGCCCTATCGTGGATAAGTATCTGTCATAGTTACTTAATTAAAAAAAAATCTTCTACAATCATTACTTATGCTTGCGATAAACATTTCACCTCCTAGCGCATTCGAAAAAAAAAATTGAGTTGATGTAATTTCTCACGCCGTAATGGCCACCAGCAAACTTTCCTTTTCCTTTACAAATACATACTAATGTTGTCACTTCTGTCTCTCCCTTTTTATCTCTAGCAATAACAACTGGGCAGATAATTATTTGAAAGTGGATCTATCACGCCTAATGGGTTTGGGACCAGGACAAAGAAATAATCGAGAGTGATGAATCGTTTGAATTTTTTTCTGAATTCACACATGCGCATCTTCCTACTCTTTCTTCTACCTAAACTAGCCCTTCGCACACTATCACATGCATAGCTTATTCACAGCATAGCGGGGCCATCATTAGTTCGAATATCAGTGTTTTGTCTGTGACACAGCAGGTCCCCGTATTGCCGCCATTGTTTGACATGCACACACTTACTCACAGGCGTCCCACGCGCCTGGAAATGTTGACACATGAACTGTTAGTGTTTAAATTCTCTGTAGCCAGGAAACATTCTGTTAGCTGCAGATTATTTGTATACGTTCGGATCTTTACTGCAGCGGATGGAATGGACGCTCATCCATCCTTCCTGATCTGTTCATTACTTAACTATTGGTTTCTAAATGCAATTTAATGTCATTGCACATGCAACGCGTAACAATGGCTCGATGGATATGTCCGGGCCAAAACCATCTACAGAGTAATCAAGTGTACGTGTGTATTTTCTATCTTTTTACTGTTAGCAACTTGTTTTTTTTTTCCTTCTTCTCCCAATCTCTATTGTGAATTTGTTGATGATATAACTAACTATTCAATCGGGCAGAAGGAGAGAAACAAAGAAGCAAAACATTCCATGACTTTATAGAAAGGAATTGAAAAAAAAAAAGAAAATTTATATCATCATAGATTTTTTCTATGAGCTGATCCTTTAACATTTCAAAACATCTTTCGATCAAAATTAAAATCTTCACTGATTTACATTTTTTGTTCCATGCATAAAGATCTTTATCTTACAAACGAAATTGAGATTCAGAAAACAAAAGTAAAAATAAAGTTTTTTTTTTTTATAATTTGGACCAGCCGTGGCCACGGCTCTTGCCCTGAATCAGAAATGTCTTCATCTTGTCCTTTGTTGCTCAGTCATAGAGGCATTGCTTCTGTCGTGTGGTTCGCGACTTTAGCTGTGGTTTGGAAAAAAACAAACACAAATTTAAGGAAAAAAACAACAAACAAAACCCCCCCCCCCCCACACAATCACAAAAAAAAAGAAAAAAAAAACAAAACAAACCCCCCCCCCCCCCCCAATTGTTACACTAAAATCAGGGCCAACCATGTGCAGCCTTCACTTCCCGCTGGTGGTGGTTTGGCCGAGTTCAATACCCGGTTAGGTGTTCGTCGCCAGTCGCTTTGGCTAGAGTCAGCTCAGTAAAAACGTCCTTTTTATATTAAGAATAGGAAATTAACTGATCATCATATGACTTATGAGATACAGAGAGAGAGAGAGAAGAAAGATGTGTTACTACATTCTGATGTTGTCCTTCCACTTTTTTCTAAAGATATTTTTTTTATCCTATTTCGACTGTCCTAAAAACCATTAATGTAAACCTCTAGTGAATATATGGAGTTGTGTTTTTTTGTTGTTTTTTACTGATGTTTTCCCCGAAGATGTGCAAGAATCTGCACGTGTTAGATTCCTTTGATATGCCTTTAAAATCAATATCAACATCTATTATGTATGAGAGGGAAATCAAGGCTGTGAAGAATTAGCGGAAAAGTTGCCGGTGCGTATCGTTTTAAAGGCTTCCCTTGTCGGCAATTAGTCGTGGTCATCAGCATTCATCTAATATTAAATTTGATGGACCTGCAACACAGCTTTACCTTAAATCATATTGATGTCGATGGGCGCACCATTCCTTGGTAAGGGACAGTTGTTAGTTTCCGCGTTAAATTTTTCTTACTTTAACTAGATGGGTTACCGTATTTTAGAAATTTAATGAAAAAGTTAGAGAGGTTGCTTTTGGAGTTGGAATCAGTGGCATTTGAAGGCAAACTGATGATATATAAACTTTTCTTGCACATACATTGATTTGTTGTCATCGGAAAGACGTATTTTTCCTTTTTCTTTCTAGACCTATCGCATCCATGCATCGCCAACGGTCGAATTTATCACTTGGGATCTTGAGTTGTACGGTCCTCCCTTAAGTAGATTGATGGATGTTCTCTTTGTTCTTCCTAGATCTCAGCTTATACCTGTGCTGCGCACGTCCACCCAGTGACTTTTAAATGTGCCTAGGATTCAATATCCCCTTCTCGGTGATGAAGAGTTGTTTTGGCGTGCGTCCTTTGTTTCCTCGAACATGATGGGAAGATCACAGGTATGCCGCCGCTTTCAGACTTTTCATTTCGGTATCATTTACGCCACTAACAGGTCGATGCGAGCGGTCGCTATGGTCGGCGCTAATGGCTAGTTTTTACCTCGTTACCTTGACCGGTGTCCATTGATCCTATACATTGTACTTGGCCGTCGCTAGCTCATCAGTTCTTTTGACGTGTTGAGTTCTCATTGTTTATAATTATGTTCTTTTCTTTCAGCACTACTGTCTGTCTTTGTTTACGGGCATGGGGTTTCCTCTTTGATATCACGTTGGTTGATTAGCTTCGCTTCTTTTCCGTCTATAATATTTTCCCTCTCTCTTTCTCTCTCTCTCCCTCTCTCTCTCTCTCTCTCTCTCTCTCTCTCTCTCTCTCTCTCTCTCTCTCTCTCTCTCTCTCTCTCTCTCTCTCTC
>RQTK01000009.1:37081-91644 GCA_003991915.1 Elysia chlorotica
AATAATAATAATAATAATTATTATTATTATTATTATTATTATTATTATTATTATTATTATTATTATTTATTTATTTATTTTTTCTTTAATTTCTCACTTTGATAGGGCATGGATACGAACCGAATCGTTTTATAATAAAGATTATCTTTTCGGCATGTGGCCATCTTAAGTGATGGATGGCCCTCTGTGTTTACAGGAGCTTGGGGTCTGCGGTTGGTTGGAATAGTCATCATCTCATGTTCTATCTTTTTTTTTTTAATTTTAATCTTATAATGTTGTATTATTGAAAATTTCAGGGGCGGGTTGGTGTTTTTGTGTTTTTTTTGTTTTTGTTTTTTTTTTTTTTGGGGGGGGGGGGGGGGATTGCTAATTATATATAACAATTCCAAACCGTATGTTCAGTAGCCAATGGCTCAGATTTAATTATAATTATAAAAGAAGCGTAGTCCCACCAGCATGTTAATTAGTCGCCACGTGAGCAGCTAGTTCGTATGTTTCTTTTGTCCTTTGCTGTCTTGTTTTTTCCTTAGTAAGTGTCTCTCATTCAATTGTTCTTGGGCTTAGATGAATAGAGGGTAAAAAAGACCTGTGCTTATTAACTAGTGTGGTGGTGGTGGTGCTTGAGCTGATAATGTTAAAATGACCCTTGATGGCTAGTTTACCTGGCATTTTCCCTCCCAATATTGTCGTCCGAGTTCGAGTTTCCCGGAAGATGCAGGAGACAATGGAAAACCGTTGGCCAGGAGGCTTAGGGGACAGAACACGAGTGATAATCATTGATTAGGTAGCATGAGATGTATTGGGTTTTTATTGTGTTGGTCTTTCTTTGATGTTTGCCCTCTCGGCCATGGTTAAACTCCCTTATTGCGCCGCACAAATTTGTATTTATTTCGCACTTTAGTTATATAATGTCAGTATTTTGTCTTTGTTTTGTTTTGAGGGGGATATTGATGATCGCACTTTCTTCTTCTCGCTGACTCCCCTCCTCCCTCCCTCTCTCAAAGATGTCAATATTTCCAGTCAACACATTCGTCGCGTAGTCAATCAACTTGCAGATTATAAGCGTTATAAATAAGTTGGGAATTTTAAAGTGAACAGTTGGTTTAACATTGATACTTTCCAAAGGATACATTATTTTTTTAAAACAATAAAAAAAACAACTCGACCGATCGCCAGGTTGTCGTTTAACACCATGCTCATGACGTTTTATGGGTCGATATTCTAATGTGATGTTACACGGTACACCTATTTTTATTTCTCTCCAAACGCTGTAATTTGTACGTCATAGCTATTAGTCGATAATTCTTTGTTTTTTATTCAACACCTTGATATTTTGCCATTATAGATAGATGCAGTAAGTGAGTTTGGTGGAGGAACATCGCTTAATATTTTATTACCAAATAATTTTTGTCTTTTTCTGTCTGTCTCTCGCTTCCTCTCCTCCCCCAACCTTTTCGCCTTTTTTTCAATGGCCCTTTTTTTCTTGTAATGCATCTTATATGTTTAACATTCTCTCTGAAATGATGATGTACACTCATGCCCTATGATGATGTTTTATCACCACCAGCACTAGTCATGATTCCTGTGCCATCCTCTTTCGACCGATTATCATAATCAGGAGATTGATGATGCGCGCACACACCTTCAGATTATGGCAACCAATTCTGGCCGTTAAGAAAAGAAAAATAAAGTCCAGATTGGCGTGCCTTGAAATACTACTACCACTACCACTACTACTACTACTACTACTACTACTACTACTACTACTACTACTACTACTGCTTCTGCTGCTGCTGCTACTGCTGCTACTACTACTACTACTACTACTACTACTACTACTACTACTACTACTACTACTACTACTACTACTACTACTACTACTACTACTACTACTACTTCTACTACTACTACTACTACTACTACTACCAATAAAAATAAAAATACTAATAATATTAATAAGAAAAAGAAGAAAAGAAGAAATATAGTAATAAGGAAAATTGAATGTGTTCACCTTATAGATCAGCTTTATGATTAATATGTAAATTATGTTATCAACGTGACTTGAGGAAACTCTTGTTTCCCAAATCGTCGCCTTCAGAAACAATACAGCGTATTTTCATAATTTGAATTATCAACACTAACAAGCATTATTTTTAACGTTGCCATGATTAAAATCAACACCGTGTACTTTTATACAAACTACAAGCTTGAAGATATAACATGGCGTTCTAATTCTGAACAACAAAATGAAATGGTGTTCGCTTTCGTTACCGGCTATTATCTCAGCATGACCAAATGGTCACTTAGTGAAGGCGTAATTCAGAATTATTACATGCGTTGTACTTTCCTTTCCACTGACTAAGGCGAGTGAATTAGGAAGGGTGGGGTGGAGGAGGAAAGGCACGAATACAAAATTAGAATACTATACACTATTAGGATTATGCGGTAAGGGCAATACAATTTTTGTGTTTAAAAAAAAAAGGGGGGGGGTATGTAAAATGAGTCGAGGAGCGGTACAAGTCTCCTTGTTTCTAATTTTCGTTTTTGAAAAACCAGCCACTTAATTTGTTTTTCGTTCCTTTGTTCGCCCATTTGTATGACCACCGATTACGAAAAACGAAGCAAACAACAGAATTGTTACGTGCTGGTAGTCCGCGTCCTCAACTTAGTCGATTTCTTTAATTCCGCTTTTCCGCCCTAGCTTCCGTAATTATTAAAGCTCCAAGCATTTCATATTGATTTTTCTTTCTCCTTTCATCTTGCCGCGTTGAAAAAACTCTGTCTCCTAGCCATCCCCTTCACGCGGTAGCTTTACCGTGGTAGTAACCAGTAACCATAGCTTTCTAGTTTGTGTATTGTACCTCCAATGATGTGTGCCTCCGTTTGTTTTCTTGTTTGATGCAAACTCCTCTCTCACAATTTTGCTTTCCTGCAATTGCTATGATGGATTCTCACCTGAAAAGATGGTCACGGTTTTATATGGTTCTCCTCTGATCACTAATAATTATTCGTCGTCTCTCTCACGCTTTCTCTCTCACACACATACACACACAATGTCTCTCTCTGTCTCTCAATATATGTTTCAACCTCTGTCTCTATCTGTGTGCCTGTCTCTCCCCTCTCTCTCTCTCTCTCTCTCTCTCTCTCTCTCTCTCTCTCTCTCTCTCTCTCCCTCGCCAACCTCTCGACCTGTTCCAACTAACCTTCCCCAACCCCACACCTGACTTCGTCTGTCCTTGTAATTTTTTAAGCTCACCTAGGGACCGTGCTCCAGCCTCGCACAGTTACTAGGATAATCAACCAACCGCCACCCCCTCCCTCTGTTAAGGGAAACTAGTTTCCCTTTCACTTCACCTTTTATCCCTGATTCTCATTCCTTTATAGCTTTCTCAGACCACCATCTTCTCGCACATGGCCACGGTTCTTTGTGACGCTCCCTCAAATTACATTATTGATGCTGCTATAAAGAGTGGTCTGTGAACCGACAAAAACGGCTTGGCTGACCATTCGGCCTGGAGGTCATGGCTGCAGTCACGCCTGAGCGTCACTGAGATAAAGCTAGGCTTGGGTTCAACTCAACTTGTTTTTGACCAAGTTATTTTGTCATCTTATCAGCGATGTCAATTAGAATAAGATGTTTGAAATATCGAAGCATTGTTGTCCCCGTTTTTTTCTAGTTACAGACAGTTCCTAGGTCCACAAAGCTTAGAAAAACAACTAACAAACAAAGAGAAAAAAAACAACAAATAAGATGCGACTAAAAACAAACAAATAAAATGCGACTAAAAACAAATAGAACAAACAGTGAACGTATTTCAGTTTTATTTTGGTCAACATACCCCTATTTTCTATTTATCCGGAAATCTTTCTGGGAATTTACAATAAACTGAAACTACCTTGATCTTAGTACATGTATAAACCATTATTTTGTTTTTGTATGAATTAAGTCCACTATGTTGCGATGTGGTGAAACGCGAAAAAGGTGAATATCGATTTTCCTTGTGTCTTTGTTACGGATACTGCCCTTCCTGATTTATTGATTCGTCTGTCAATGATGGATACGGATTTACTTTCTCTAGCAGGTAATGAAGGAAAACGTTTTTGTTTTTTTCCTGTTTTTTTTTTTCCATTATTCTTAGGCGCATAGTGGCTATCTAGGGCTTGGTTTTGCATTTGTATTTTATCTCTACATTATAGAATTACTATCCATTGTATAATTATGTACGTTTCAAGTTCCGATCTTTTCATTGTCACCTTAAAGAGTACTATTAATTGCCATTATCCTACATTATTTTTCTCATCAGCTTGCAAATCTACGTAACTTTTCACTCTACGCAATATTTTTTGTTAGTTTGCTTGTTATTTTAGTGGAGGGTGGTCTTTCCGCCTCCCACAACGACAGGGAGGGAAGAAAGAAAAAACTACTTAAAACATCAAAGCTCACCAAGTTCTCTTCCTCATGCCTTGGGCATGTCCTCTTTTGGTGTACACTGATTGACAGGTATGCGACCTTGTGTTAAAAGATCTACCGACCTCTGGGTCTGCCCATGGCCGTTTTGTGATATGACATAGTCTGTCCCAGCTGAGTTGATTGTGCCCATTAAGGAGTAGACTCTATGGTTGGTTGCAACAACTAAACCAATGGTGTAATAAATGGTTCTCGCTCATGTGGTCCAGGATGTCCACGTGATATTGAGATCTTCACGACAAAGTTTAAAAAAATGGAGTTGCTGCTTCTTACTGCTGTTGAGTCTAATGTCGCAACACAGCCGCCATCACCAGTTTCAATTTTGTCCTTATTTTTTCTTTGGTGCTACCAATATACTTCTACTACTACTACTACTACTACTACTACTACTACTACTACTACTACTACTACTACTACTACTACTACTACTACTACTACTACTACTACTACTACTACTACTACTACTACTGCTGCTGCTGCTGCTGCTTCTGTTGTTGCCCTTTGCAACAAAAACCAAGCTGCTTTTTTTATCCCTTTCTTTCAGTTTTTATAAAGGAAATTTTCTGGTACGCAATCTGAAGGCCACGTACCGCTGTTATGTTTTCAAATACTTCCCACTCCGCAGCATGCTCTAAAGGTGAAGCTGAAACAAACATTTCAATAATAGGGTAGGCCTGTGGATTGATGGGCGCTGACCTGATCAGTCGGAGGGTGTTTGTTTCACCCCGGTGACGCTTTGTAGATTTTCGTACTATCAATGGCACACTGTACTGTCACGGTATACGAAATATCTCGGATCAGTAGCATCTCTTGTCAGAAATCGATGCTATCAGTTCTTGAAGATTATGTTCGGAGGGGAGGCGCGTATGTAAGTGGTGACGGTGGGTGAAACAAATTGCCTTGGGAGGTTGAAGTAATTGTCATGGCTACTTATAATTGGGTAGTTTTAGGGGCGTGGGAAGGTGTGGTGAAAAAAAAGTTAAGCAGAGGGATAGCGCGGGGAGAGAAAGGGAAAGATAAAAACAGGCTGTGTGTTTAAGAGCGAGAGCTAGTGAGAGAGCGAAAGAGGGGGATAATAATAATAATAATAATAATAATAATAATGATAGCGGTAGTAGTAGTAATGATGATGATAATAATGGTAGTAGTGGTGGTGATAGTGATGGTGGTAAGGGTGGTGGTGGTAGTGGTAATAGTGGTGGTGGTGGTGGTGGTAATGGGGGGTGTGGTGGTGGTAGTGGTAGTAATGGTAAGGGTGGTAGTAGTAATAATGATAGTAATAGGGAAGGGAATAGTAGTAGTGATAGTAGTAGTAGTAGTGGTAGTAGTAGTAGTAGTGGTGGTGGTGGTACTCGTAGTAATGGTAATAATAGTAATAGTAGTAGTGGTAGTGGTGGTGGTGGTAATAATAATAATACTGGTAACGGTGATAATGATGATGGTGGGGAAAGTAATAGTAAACAGCAGTCGCAACAATAGAGACAATATTATGGTTGTGATGGGGGTGGTAGTGGGGGTGGTAGCATTAATGGATAAGCAAAAAAAAAAAAAAAAGGGAATGGGGGAACAATACTAAATTAGAACACCAATAGGGTAATATCCCCGGTTTTAACTATCAATCTCCTGCCTCACTCATAAAAAAAAATTAAATGCCTAGCCTTGCCCGTCCCCCCAGCGTAGAAGGGAAGGTTTGTCTTGTCTGTCTCAGCCTATCCCCCCTTTCCACTTTAGAACCCCAAAAATTAGGGAACCCCATACATTAGAGGACCAGCCTCGTAGTAATAGAATGAGCAAGCATAGGATCTATCATGTCTTGCCTTCCTCTTGATCTTTTGTCTTCTGTCAACGCCGCCTGTCGCCGTATAGGACCCCCCAGGGGAACCTAGGAGACGTTAAACCCGGAGAGAGGGAGAGAATTCTCTCCCTCCCTCTATAGAGAACATAAAAGAGAAAACAGCGAAAGTAGAGAGATGGATAGCGCGGGGAGAGAAAGGGAAAGATAAAAACAGGCTGTGTGTTTAAGAGCGAGAGCTAGTGAGAGAGAGAGCGAAAGAGGGGGGCGGGGGGCTGCAAGAAGGCAAACAAGCAGGTAGAAGGTAATCCAAAGCGAAAATATAATTATAGATCTGACCCAAAAATATTTCGATGAAATAAACGTAACAGAAAGGATAACCTATGGGGAATTCAAAATGCATGAGCAATCGTCTAACGAGTACTTCCACGAGACAATAGTACTGAGTCTATTTGAAGTTATAATAATGTGACAATAAACGAACCAGTGTTTGGCAATTTATCGATTATGAATCTATTACTTTAGAGATGACAAAGATCAAAGCAAACAATGCTCGTTAGTTTTTGAGTGTGTATGCATGCACTGGATTTAACACTACGTTATAATTATAAAACGACGAACAGGGATCGAACCACATTTGCAAAGCGTGTTTTGTTGGGTTTTTTTTTTTTCAGTGTATAAGAAGTGCCTTCTAAGTATGAAGGATCCGGGTTCGAACTCTCAGTTTCATTATGTCCAATTCTATGTCACTGCATCTACAGCCGGGTGATTATTTATATGCTTGGGGGAAGCGGATGCAGTTTGATATGTCAGGGTGTAATTTCATAATGGTTTCGATCGAGTCATCACGAGAAGGGGATTTCAATGCATATTCAGTGCATGTATTACCCAGCTAGCATCTGGTGCAGCTGCCGAGTGTGGTCCATTAAACTTTGCCATTGTGCTTCTATTTTGTTATCCAAGCGTTTCTTTCTACATCTTGGTGTGTGCATTTGTGCTAATCTGTGCCGATTGTTTACCTTCTCTCCGTCTTTTCTCTTTTTACTTCTTTCTTCTATTACTTTCACCCCCTAATCTTCCATTGCTTCCGTTTTTTATTGCCATGCTCAACTTAGACTCTGCAGCTACTGATAAATAGGCTATCGTTTCCTTATGTTGGGGTGTCAGACAATCCAGTATTGTAGTGCTCTGGTCTGGCAAGTTCAAGGTCCGTTGTTGGACTATCAGTTGGTAAACCCGCCTCCTCAACAAATTCTTCAAAATTATTAGCTCCTTCTTCTTTTCATCCTTTTCTCTCTCTCTCTCTCTCTCTCTCTCTCTCTCTCTCTCTCTCTCTCTCTCTCTGTCTTTTTGTCTTTAATCGTCTTTCGATCCGTTTATTCCTTCTTGATGGTTCACTTATCTTCATGTAGTTGTATTTGAGTTGGCCCCAAGACGGACGTCTGAAAATTTTATGTGCTGCCATGGGGATGCCATGACTCCTGTCTCAGCCGGTCACATTATACTGACACCGAAATTATCTTAAAAGCCACCCATCAGTATTTATAAATTATTATGCACGTGCACCTATTGTTATTGGTACGGAACTTAACGGAAAAACAGCAACCTTTAAAAAATCAATTTAAACGTATATATTGTACAAAAGGTGCACTGCTTAGTCTCTTCTGCACTTCATTATGAACGTACTCCGTCGCGTCAGGGTGAATAATACAATGGTGATCGATAATGTCCGCAGTGAACTTTGCCTCTGACGTGGCATTTATTAAAGCTCGCTTTGTCTGTCCTCATCTCATCCCACCAATAAATCCACCCCTGGCTATCGACGCCCCCAACTAGTCTCAATCCCTACCTCGCCTACTCCCATTCTTAGCACTTTGAAATACCTCTCATCTGTATCCTCCTTCCTTCTGTGAAAGATGTCCCTCACGTTTTCTGTTTCTACTGGACACACCCACATTATTTTATAATCTATTAAGCATCTTAATGTGTTCGATCCCTTTCCTTTCATGTTTTTCCCCTTCTTTTTTTACTACCAACACCCCACCCCACGCCCCATCTTCTCCCTCTCTCAGTCTCTCTGTCTGTCTCTCTCTCCTTGTCACTTTCTCTTATATCTAAAAATTTAATAAACGATAAATGTATTCGCAATGATGTGCAAATCAAACCTTAATAATTACAAAGGAAAGCTCACGGATTGGATTAAGAATGAAACAGCTTCAAATCCCCTTAGATGCAAAATGTAATTATTTGCTTTTTTCAGCACTGTTTTTCTTTTTACAATTACAATATTTTAATCTTCTTAGATCACGCCGATGTTACTTCCCGTGTCGAATACGCTCACTCTTGCATATACACGCTCATTTTTATGTCCTTTTTATTGTTACTGTTAAAAATAAAATATACCGATTCAAAGAGGGTGGTGCGCCTGATTGAAATGAAAGTGCTATAATTTTGTTTCAATTAAATAATAAGGCCATGTCGGTGATGTTCGTGACTACCAGTACTATGATTATTTTTATCCTTCATTTGAATTTACAAAATTTACATTTTTTTTTCTAATTTGTATGGGGTGGGTGGTTTATCACCGTTCCGTACTGGTCTCCATTAAATAATAAGGCCATGTTGGTGATGTTAGTACTAATGGGGACTACCAGTAAGGTACATTTTATCTTTCAATTGGGTATCGAATGGAGGTGGTTTAACCGAATATCCTGACTGGTTTCATATTTCATAAAGCCCCCCTAATTGTAGTCTACCATTTTTCCTGTTCTGTTCAGAATAGACCCCACAGGGCAGGGTTGTAAAATTGTTTCCAAAGTCTAGTGTTCAGTGAATGAAAGAATGTGTAGGTGGTGAGAAGTGTTTCGAGCTCCTGGTGCCGTCTGCGCTGACACCATGACCTTTGCTGCATTGTTGTATTGTCTGACAGGACCTTTTTTTTTTTTTACTGGAACAGTCAATGGGATCTTCCTTAGCTATTGATGTGTAAATGTTTGTTGTGATTGAAAATACTTTTTATGGCTCTATTTCTGTTTGTGTATTATTTATACCCCCACCCTTTCTCTTTGTATTGCATGTAGCACACGCTTGCTAGGGACATTCACCTCTTTGTATGAATGATACGCTATTGATTGGCTTCTCCAGAGTTCCGCGGGTGACATTGCCCTTGGGGGTTTACACATTCAAATACTTGCAGGCACAAGGAAGGCGACTTGAACGTTTGTTGGGCTGGTTGAAAAGCTGACACTGAAAACACTGCTCCTTTTTATCCTTTTTCTTTCGGAGATGCCCATCAATGTTTATCACTTTATGTATATGTCGTTGTCTTCGCAAATGTCCCATTTATAACTATTGTTTTCTTGTTCTCTCTCTCGCTCTTAAACACACACACACCTGCCTGATTATATTCCTGTTTATCTTGTTCATAACTTGGTTTTACTTGTACGGCCCTTGGCTGCTTGCCTGTTACTTTTATATTTACATACCAGTGTGTTTTTGCCCTTATTTTTACTTACTTCAAAACCGGTTTCGTTTACTTCTCTGAAGCTATGAATAAACTACAGTCACAGTTGCCATGCGTTGTTTTTTTTAAACCCTCTCCTTCATTTAGTATTTTACGGTGGGTGATCTTGTGATGGCTTGGGCCTGCGTCAGCGGTAACGAGGGGAGTAATGATGCTCTTATGTAAGACCCCCGGAAGAAAGGTCAAAGGTTCTTACTCTGGAGTCAACACTATGTGGATATACATGTACTGTACATTGACCGAGGAGACCGTTTATTTATAAACTAAAATAATAAGAAAAGGATCTAACTATTCAGTATTATTGTGGCTACACACTAAGTTTTGTTAACATTTTTTCTATCTGATATTTTTAATACATGGATAATTAAATTTGCTCGTATTAATTTAATTTACATTAAAAAATATAATAGATTTTCCCCAAACTCTTACATTATTTTTGTAGGGCTTGTAGGTGCTATGGTTAGCTTGTCGGTTCGGCGTTAATGTTGTCGCGGCTTGCTGCCGCTGTAACCAGTTATGCTTTATGGGTTTTTCCTCATTTCAGTGATCGGAGAGTAAGGTTTACTGATATGCCGAGCATAGTTTTTTTTCCTCCGCTAAGATCAAATACAAAACAGTATGTGCTTTATTGCGGGTGCTTCAGATGTGTAATGTTCTATCCTTATCGTGTATCGTTGGTGTATTCTTTAAGGTTTCTAAACTGGTTTCAAAAGCATCCTTAAAGGGTTTAGTAGCTGTTAACTCTTTGTAAGGTCGTGCAATTTTTTGAGCGATGCATTTGTAGAATTACTTTCACGGACATAATTCTTTTATTTTACGTCTAAGCATGTATTTGAAGAAATACTATATAGCTCATGGAAAACAAAGCGTTTGCAGATGAACGTAAAAAGCAAGGTTAGAGGGTGGGGGAAAGAAAGAGTTACCTCTGTTATGTCCCCAGAGAAAGATCTATTAGAAATGTCTCTGGGTCAGCCCCCTTTGAAGTGAACCGCCGGCATGTAGTGAGACCACTGGTCAAGAAGATAGCCGATTTGGATACGGTCAGTAGATTAGGTTTACTATAGGGTTGCAATAGTCGCTACCGCTGTATCCCCGCATGTCAAGTTGTCAACGCGATAGAAAACAGGGAAGGAGTTCGGGTTCAGCGGATATAGGTCAACCAGTTATTGTGATATTGTATACCATGTCCACTGAGATTGTTTGGACGTTTTAAGTTATGGCTAAGCTGTGTAAATGTGTACCGTGATCTAAGCATTGGTGGTCTCCTATGTGTATATGCCTTCAATTAAGGCTGTTTTCCTATTTGATGCACAATCAAGCATTTAGATTTCACAATGTGTTATATTTTTCAAGCTAAGTAAACACTTAAAATAACTAGATTTAGCTAGTTAAAATAGCTTTCTATCAATTAGTATTGTTCATAGACAGCTAAATCAAGCGCCGTGACTGTGGGTTTTTTTTCTTGTTCTTTTCAGCCATTGTTTTAAATACATTTTAGAACATTTTTTATATCCGGTTTGAACTTTCTAAGAACATAGTCAGACGATGTTAAGTTAAACCTAAAGGTGATAAAGAGCTTTAAATTACACGTACATGGTATTATTATTTTTCAAAGTAAATAGCGTATCTTTTTAAAAGCGCCAGTACAGTGGGACTCGCATTTTATTCAATTGCGGATTTTCTTAATGACTTATTATGTGACACTTCTTTATCAGTTATCATCACCACTATTATGTTGTTGTGTTCAAATAAAATTGAGAAGAAGAAAAAAAGAAAGTTAAAAAAAGAGAGACAACTTTAGCGTGATAACTTTGAATCTGCTGTTATTGATTGCGAAACAAGAGAAAATAATGTAAAATCTTAAGCTGACTCATTACGTAGTTCCCTACTTATGATCTCTAGCATGGTTACTTTCGTGGAAGTGTAGGGGCAATCATCGTATCCATCTGGTTGAATAGTCAAACAGCCCTTTTTCTTTAAATATGTTTGTTTGTTGTTATTATGTTTATTTGCTAGTCACGCAACGGAAGCATTCCCATGACGCTTAACGAGCTAAAGAAAACAACAAACACAACAAAACAGACAGAAACAAAAGTATCAGGTGACTAATGAAAAATGATTTAAGTTTTAAAAATGAAAAATACTAAAAGTTTTAAAAACGGTAGATTCAAAGGACGACACGAGATGAGGCCAAGTAGAGCACGGCGAACTTTGGCAAGAGACGGGACAAAGGACGCTGCTCACGCATTGGACTGGGTGAGCGTGAGATCATCGATCTGGGATACATCATTGTTCACGACAAATCTTAGGTCCGCCACGCTGGATTTGCGGGAGACACCGCGACCGCTTTCTGAAGCGTGTGTTGTTGCAGTTGAGCGCTCCGTTCCCTACTCTCTTCCGGGTGTCCCGATTTGGGGAACCTTCACCACATAGATCTCATTAAAGAACCTAGGAAACTGTTAAACCAGTAGAGATCGTTGCTTTCTCTTACCAAGATAACTCTATCCATGATGACGTTCGCCGAATCTTTCAATAATGTAGACATTGGGCCAACTGAAGCCACGGCGCGTACGTAAATATTTTCTTTTTAGAGGAGAGAAGATCTGAATAAACTGCCCTCTTACTATTCATTTCTGCCACGTCGGAGAAACCACAATAGTGGGTTTCTTAAGTTCAATTCAATACGGCGACTCCGTTTGTGTTTGCGGAAAACAAAAATATTTGTGTTGTGCGGACCAGGACTAAGTGTCAACTTTTACTGTGTTTTCTTTTTCAGTTTCGTGAGTTATGACGTGATCTGCGGTAGATACAGTGGTATTCATACATGGCTTTAACTAGGGAGCTCCGTCATCAGATAAAAAGTAGCATCAACTTTTCTTTTAATCATTTATAGAAATTTGTAAGTTTAATATCTATTTTTAATTTTTATCTTGTATTAATTTGTATTTATTATGTTAACTTTATGTGATTTGATTTTTTGTTTTATTTAACCTTACAGCGTTTTGTCTATTTAACCTTACAGCGTTTTGTCTATTCGGCTGCTTTTGTGCTCTGTCTTTCTCTGTCTCTCTCTGTTTGTCTCTATCTTTCTCCCTTCTCCGTCCACAATATAGCCTTTATAATAGTGCTGATGTTGGATGTTAAACCAACTCAACAACTCCCTCTCCCTCTTTCCTTCTCTCTCTCTCTCTCTCTTTCTCTCTCTCTCTCTCTCTCTCTGTCTCTCTCTGTAGTTGCGTGACCAGGTGTCACTATCACCTGATCGAGAGCACACATGAAACGCGACGTAAATGCGTAAATATTTATTACGCTAGTCTCACTTCGAGTTCATGTTTCGGAAAGAAAGCGCATTAAATTTTTTATAAGACCCCTTGTATGAAGAAAGTGTTTTTCTGTCTCTCAGAGTTATCGGTGTAATCCGGTTTGGTTTACCGTTATTTCCTTCTCTACAATCAGATGAAGGGCGAAAAGCAGCCTCACCCCAGACTTATCTTTATTCATAAATCTATGGTAACGATAAGTCCTCTATGCGGTTCTGAGCGTTGGCAATAACACAGGGCGAGTCTGCTTGCGGGCATTGTCTGTTTTTTCTCTCGAAAGATGCCAAGCATAACATTCTTATCCAGGTGAAAAATTGCATACGCGCAAACAAAATGTTTTTCCGTACAGAGATAAAGACGTCAGGACGATTTGGTGTAGTTATTGGGATCTCAGGCTGATTTCATTCTCTGCTGTAGAAGTGCTTAATTAATCTTTTCCTTTCTATTTTGTCGGTTTCAAGAAAATATTGGCAGGTCGCTTCGAGTGAATATCCTTTATGAATCTCTCGCATTACCCCGACTGAACAAACACCATTGTTTTCATTGATACATGTAATGCGCTCATTAGATGGGATAAGATCCACCTAACAATACCATAAAATTGGTGCTGGAAAACAATGTAATTTTCAAAGACTCGAAATTTCTCCAGTCATTTTTTGTTGCGTGTGAGATCCATGATTTACGAATGTATGACTGGTCGTAACATTTACATAAATTAATTAGCATACTAGCTTAATGAATCGTCTCCTGTAAAACTGGATTGAAACGGTTGTTTGCTTAAATGAAAATTCATTTGATGACTTATCACAACTTGTTCAACCAACTTTGGACAACATATCCACTCTATGTTTAGCACACTAAATAATGAACCACACGCGTGTTTTAATATCACATGAATGTATATGTATTCTTTTTGTTAATTTATCCGATTATAGCTTTCAAAAATTGTATTAAAAATTATCAGACGTCAGTCTTGAGGCCCCTCCACAATATAGCCTATATAGTGCTAATGTTAGACGTTAAACCAACTAAACAACATCAACAGTCTCTCATGTCAGGCTCTACAATAATTATTGTTTTAACATCGTTCACCTCAGTCATACACACATAGCCGACTGTGTTCGGGATCGATCAGGGTTCAAACAAATACGTATTGTGCTCATATAGGATGTGCTGTGATTAACATCATTATAGTAATGAGGTGTGTGATGCTTTAATCGGATTTGTAGGCCTCATTGTTTTCAATGGAACGGATAGTATGAGTCAGTTACGATCGTGCTTTTCTGTTACATCGCCCTTGTCGAGGTCAATAAATTGACTTGAGACTTGACGGGTTTGAATTATTTATCTTTTCTAACTGGGTCGGTACAGTACATTACGTTGACACATTGTATCATAATGATGACGCTGAAGTGCTCCAAAACGAATCTCTCTTCCTCCCCCCTCTCTCTCTCTCTCGCTCTCTCTCTCTCTCTCTCTCTCTCTCTCTCTCTCTCTCTCTCTCTCTCTCTCTCTCTCTCTCTCTCTCACCCTGTCTGTGTGTCATTCCCTTCCCTATTCATCCATACACCCATTTAGCTTCTCGAAGCTGTATCTTTCGCCAATTCTTAGCTCCTTACTTTTATCACATGTACATAAACCCTTTGTTCAGAGATACAAGATCCATATGAACACACTTTGCGTATACTGTTATTGCTATGGTGTGTCTATTAGCCAAATCCCCACGTACCGCTCTCGTTTAATTTTAAATTAGAGTGGCCTAGTAAGAGTGTATTGTTATGGCCATTATTTGTATTGGCATCAGGAAATTGTTAGATTATTTTTGACATAGGTAAGCCTTATCGAAATCGTAAAGATTAATGTTGTATTTTTTTTTCAAAATGTATTTATTTATTTGAGTCAGCATTTAATCTTTCCTTCTTAACTCATCTTTTCTATAGGCAATAGTCTTCACCTACCTTTGTGACACTGTGAACAGGTGTATTTTTCAAATTGATTTGAGCAATCAATGACGAGCTGAAGCCTGTGTTGCCTTTGATAATTAATGTATTTTGTATCTTAAGCTTCGGAGTCGGTTTTGGGTTTCACTTTTCTTACTATATGTAGATTTAATATAACCAGTCGTCAGGGTTTCTCAGATAATGAGTCAGGATTAGTTAAATTAGTTGTATAGTTTATCACTAGGTGTCATGCTTGTCGTCCACGAGCCAGTTGGCCAGTACGCCGCAACAGTGGAGCGAGTATTAAAAAATCCGTCGACACACGGCCATGCAATTAGACCATAGCAGTGCCAGGCCTGGGAAAGGTCCGTTATGTCACATTCAGGAGACGGTGCTGTTTATAGCAAGCCCAAATACAACAGTGATCACTGGCCGACATACATGTATTGATTAAACCACGTCAGCACTTTTGAATTTTTACTGATCACATCAGGTGTGCAATCGAAAATCCCGCCGTTCTCCGGGAGCATTTTTCATTTTCAGGAGGATATTGTGTGGCCGTTGCTGTAGAAGAGGTCCAAATCGGCACTTTAATATATTATGATGTATTTTAAAAATTGAACAGAGATAAGCCTGTTATAACTTTACCTGTTTATTTCAGAAAACATATCTAGCTGATGTTAAGTTAATAGCTTTACTCCTCTCGTTGATATCACTAAATTGTAATTGATCTGTCTCGTAGTGATAGATTTGCATACGTACAAGCTGTCGTAAAGCATTGATAGTCACGATGTGATCAAACTGTGCTGTGTGTGCCTTTGTGATTCTCATGGACAGCTTAAAGTGTGCTGTAATCGGCGATTCAATTTATTGTCAATGAATTCGCTCGACCACCATTTCATGTTCGGGTCCAGATAAGTGTTATTTTTCTGACGGGAATGATAATTATAATTGTTACTATATATCGATTCAGCTCCGTAGAAAGCTAGAGTTGTGCTTCTCGGTTGAAAGTCATTCTGACGAAGGGTTTTAGTTACATGTAAAGTTAACTGCTTGTACCAGTAGTGATACAAGTGACCCAGTGCGTTTTACGATCTTTTTCTCGCAAATGACAGTGACCCATTGGTTAAGAGAGTAGTTAACGATAATTTTTATTAATATTCAATTTGAACCTTTTTGATTTTTCTAAAAAAAATTCTTAAATTATTCTGTTCAGTTTTAAAAATCGCATAACATGGTTGTCTGAGCTTGTACAACCAATCACCCGCATAACTATAAAAAAAATAGCTTTGTTTCATCAAGAGTAAAATAGAAAAGGTGATAGAAATAGATAACGTGTTGTAAAACACTCCTGTGCTGTACCCCCCCCCCTCTCTCTCTCTCTCTCTCTCTCTCTCTCTCTCTCTCTCTCTCTCTCTCTCTCAATACACACACACTCGTACCCGCCCCCTCTCTGTCTCTCTCTCACACACACACTCTCTCTATCTAACTACCTATCTATCTATCTATCTCTCGTTTCTAGGTCCGCCCCTTGTTTTCAGGTCGCTAATTGGAAACCTATGATTATTTAAATAATCACTTGAGAGCATGGAGAGCCGGCTACTATACACTATCGAGAGCGAAGATCGTAATAGCTGTCGATACTGTTAGTCTTATGCTCTACTAGTCGTCGGCTCGTATGATGGCACTCTGACCCGTTCTCTAAGAATCTTTCTGTCCCCCCCCCACCCTTTTTTTTTCTCTATATTAGTCTGCACTGCTACGAGACTATTCGATTACAGTCATCCGGTGCAATCAAACATAACTTTTTCTTCTTTTTGTTGTTTTTACTTTTATCTCACCGGATAAAGGTCAAATTCATGCCTCTCTGTGGAGTAGATTGTCATAGACTATGTATAGATGTGGTTTATTCTAATATCATGATCAGTGTAAATGGTGTTGGCGTTTTCTTGGACGCTTATACCTTTAAAAAAAGTTATTAGCCCTGTAGATTATGTATTGTATACATTCCTTTTCTCTGCGTATGTCTATCCCCCCCTCTCTCTCTCTCTCTCTCTCTCTCTCCTACTATACACTATCGAGAGCGAAGATCGTAATAGCTGTCGCTTTCGCCACTCTATTAATTTTTTTTGTTTCCCGCCAGTGAGTTCAGTTCGGCTTTATAGTGATGAAAGTTTACTTACTAGCAATGTCATCGGTCAACAGTAAAATAGGACAGGTGCCAAGTGCGCTTGGTTTCTATTGAACTAGTTTCGGGTGTTCGTTAGGCCATGTACGCATAAGTCACACACTATCTGTTCCGTTTTACCCGGTTCTGGTATGGTTCTGGTCTACATTAAGCTTTATTTGTAAAGGTACACATAGTTATATATATAATTATTATTCAACAATTGAACAACTGGGAGCATAAAATTTAATTTGCTTTCGCTTTTAAGAGAGTCCAGTGGCCTATGAGCTACCGCTCTTTTGACGGTACAAAACAAAGATGACGTTGAGTATTATCATGTCATGTCGTGTACTATAGTCCAGAATAACCATTGAAAGATTTGTAAGATAATGGTCGGAAAATATATGACATTTTTGTAGAGAGAGAGAGAGAGAGAGAGAGAGAGAGAGAGAGAGAGAGAGAGAGAGAGAGAGAGAGAGAGAATGAGAGGGAGAAAGAGAGAGAGATGAACTAAGATGAATCAACGACATTGAATTCAGATCATTCTCGTAAGGATAATGGCCATCATGACTTCCACTTGGAATAATTACAATTTCATTTTAGAATCTAGACGTTTCCAAGTTTTATATTATCAATCATTTCTCAGTATCGAAATTTGATACAAATGTGTTCACAGTTCTGGAGCTTTTAGAGACGGAAGCACAAACTCGATAGGCTGCTTAAACTGAACAGACAACCTTGAACAATTTGCAACTTCCTGAACAACTGCAGCAAAGGCAGGAACTTTCGACCTCATAGGTATGTGTAATCTCCATGTTCTCTTTGGTAAAAACCATTGTGCGGAGTCGAGGACGACAAGCTAGGTAAATAGAGAGCGGTATTCAAACACAGAGTTAACGTTAGCAATTTAAAGTTCAAGCGGGTCATGCTTGTGAAAAGCTGCAGTTGACTTACACCGTTAAGAGCTCTGCCAACTCATTTATATCATAACATCTGCTTCCGTCTGTTTATCCATTTTCTCTGTTCCCCCCCCCCCCCTCTCTCTCTCTCTCTCTCTCTCTCTCTCTCTCTCTCTCTCTCTCTCTCTCTCTCTCTCTCTCAAAAATGTCATATATTTTCCGACCATTATCTTACAAATCTTTCAATGGTTATTCTGGACTATAGTACACGACATGACATGATAATACTCAACGTCATCTTTGTTTTGTACCCTATTTCCTCTTTTTACTGCAAGCGTGTGACAACAAATTCATTGTCGAGTTTTACTTTTCTTTATGTGTCAGCAACACGAAGTTTGATTCATCGGTTGGGTTTATTTGCTGAAGTGCATTCATAGCTGTTTAAAAACCGAAAAGTTAGTTTATTCATTTACTTGGTGTATCTGCTGATTATGGTAACCATTGCCGTTTTTAATTAGAGAATAGGTTTATATGTCGGATTGGTGCACTTACTGAAGCGTTGGAAAGGAATATCTATAAAACGTAAAATTATTTTTTTCGTTTTATTTATTTCCGAAGTGTAGTTATGACCATCTTTAAACCGAAATAGCTGTCAATTCACTGACAGAGGTGTTAAGGTCAATATCTAAAACGAATTAGAACTTAATGCATCTAAAACGAAATAGAAGTTGATGCATCTAAAACGAAACAGAATTTGTTCCATCAAAAACAAATTAGAACTTAATGCATCTAAAGCAAATAGAAGTTGGTTTATCGTCTCGGTTAATTTGCTGTCGTACAGTCACGACCACTCTTTAACGTAAATTCGTGTAATGAGTGATTATCTTAACCCCGAACTCTCTGTTTGTCCCTCCTCCAGTGTCCAGCCACGATGACAGGACTCTGAACACACCAGGCGTGCTCGGAGACAGAGCCGAGACGGGCACAGAGACAATGACAACAACAGCACCAGCGACAGCAACAACGCGCCTAACAATTCATCAATAACAGACTCAGCTCAGACACGGCGCCTCATCATGGATGGGGACGGAGACGGCGCGCCTTCCTCTTCAGCAGACTCCTCGCCCAGGCATATAACAGGTTCGCCATTTTTTTCGTTCTATTTTAATACAAATCTATAACTTATGCATAATAATGCTAGGGGGTACTTTGTTGCTAGGCCGAGAAAAGAAAGAAAGAGAAGAAGAAAGATGAATGAGGTTAAGGGAGAGGAAATAGACTTTTTCAAATGAGACTATGAGGAGATATGGATAGACTGTCACTGCGTATATGAGAGAGAGAGAGAGAGAGAGAGAGAGAGAGAGAGAGAGGGAGAGAGAGAGAGGCTGGCAGAGAGAGAGAGGCCAGACAAAGAGGCTAGTAGGCAGAGAGAGAGAGAGAGAGAGAGAGAGAGAGAGAGAGAGAGAGAGAGAGGCCAGATAGACAGGTTGGTAAGCAAATAGGTGGGCATGCGAAGACAGGCAGACATAGTACAGAAAGACGAATGTAAAGGAAGAGGCAGGATTACCTCGTGGATGCAAAGAAAGTTACAAAGACACCATTCACCTGCTTATCTATATCTGCATAATGGAGTCGTTTGAAGAAGTTAAAGAAACCATTAAAATGTATCTTATATTATATAAGAGTATTATTGGCCAGATCGATAAACATGTCGCATCATAGTTTTGAGGTTTGAACAACGACTTAGCACTTAAAACGTGATCGCAGATGGCGCGGACTATTTGTCTTAGAGCATTTAGTACTTTGTAGGGGATTGGAAAGGGTATTGCAGCTGAGAAAATAGCGCGCTGTATTCTTAGGCTTGTGAATGAGTATGTATAGCTGTTACCAAGCCGGCAGCTAGATCTTTTTTATGTTTTGAGTTGAATGAAAGTAATTAAAGATTTTTTTTCCTGTACCATTTTCTCTTTAGCAATAAAAAAAAGAGGACAGAACTGTGAATGCGATGTATGACTAATGGATTTTGGAATTATTAGAGGATCTATATGCATGGACTTCACGGTGGGCTGCCTTATTTCTCTTACTTTTCTCTTTCTTTTCTTCAGATGAGAAAAATACCGATGGCGGGGATGCTGATGACTTGGGGAAGGTCGGGCTTAAAACCAGCACTACCATCAAGTTCGACGACAGTAGCGCCGAGTCGACGCCAAGACGGTCTAAATCCGCCCACCAGGAGCGCTCATCGTCCGGCACCAAGAGCCCCGCCAACACGCCCTGCAAGGGGGGCCACGATCTCAGCGGGCTGGACATGAAGGCCTCCTGGGGGGAGAGCAGCACGGGCGGGGGCAGCGTCAAAGGTAAGCTCGCTAGAAGGGTCTCACATCTAGAATAGATAGATCCTTTTTTTTTAAATCTAGCTACCTACTTTTGTTCTCTTACTCAAGCTATGAAATACAGCCTGCTNTTCTTTTTTTTTTTTATCTAGCGACCTACTTTTATATCTCTCTCTCTCTCTCTCTCTCTCTCTCTCTCTCTCTCTCTGTGAGGACATTGAGATACAATTTAGACCATTCTTTTCCATACAAAAATCGTTGGATCTTACCATTGGTAACCAGATTTCTGGAAGGTGGACTCATGACAGTTATAACTGACAATGTGCTTGGTTCTCAAGTAACTAAATCCCGCCTGTGTTTTGTAGTTGGGATAAATATTATTAATTGAGTAGACCAGAGATCTACCATTTCTTGGTCTCAGCTCACATTCCCAGTAACTCAGCTGTTGTTTACTGTCTCACTCATGTTGTTCTTAAATACACTGATGATTATGGAATAGATTAAGATATTAAAACCAATACAATGATCAAATTGTTTGAAGAATGTTACTGTGGTGATCTTTTCAAAATACTCTGTGCTTTCCCTCGCCCATGCTCTCCCAATGCAAGAAAGGGAATTGAATATTTGTAATATAATGCTTAAAACATGGATTTACGGTAGTGGTATTTTCAAAGACGAAAAAATCCATGTGCACACTTCCTGTATTAGGAAAAAAGAATACAACATATTGTGACATGAAAGGAAGCTCACGATGACATTCAATTCAGACCTGTTGACATTGATTAAAAAAAAAACAAAAAAACAACTATAATAGCGATTGGTGAAAATATGGACTTGCAGCATATAGATGCGTCTCTTTCTTACCAATTCGCGTTGACTTTTACAAACATATTTTTGTTCTGTTTTTTGTTGTTATTTATTTATTTTTTTTTTTTTATGCTGCTGAGTATTTCAGTTTTTAATTTAAATTTCAACCCGGGTTTAATCTTAAATATACTTCTGTATTCCAGTTATTTTTTGTGTGTGTGTCTGAATTTAAACGTGTCCTTTTTGCCCCTTTGCTTTATGCTATTGGACAACGTTAAAAGGAATGAGAATGCCGATCATTCTACTTCTAGTTCTCTATCTGATTAACGCTTACCATGACAGGTTCCCCTACAGCAGCCTCTCTGGATGGCCAGACAGGGTATAAATGTTCTTTCAAGGCCGGAGGTATGAATGCATTGCACGGGGTGAATTTAGTGACCATGCTTTAGGCTGCAGCAACATGCTATCTGTGTAACTCCAACCCATACCAAATAATTATGCCCCACCATCAGCTATCTCAAATTTAGACTGAGAATAACGTTTTTGTTTGGTTTGGCTGCGTGGTGCATGGTGTTCGGATGCTTTAGTGAGCTAGTCAAAAACTTCACTGGAGGCGACTTAGAAATCTACGCTATGCGGAAGGACAAGGAAGCTGATAACTCGAAAGATGTAACTATGAAGGTAGAACTGGACTGGAGACACTGCCATGGTTTAAGACACCCAAAGCAACGCCATCTATTATATTTATTACCTCAGACTGTCGCTTTGACGCGGTTTTGATATGTAAGTTTCCTGATCTGAGACCTCTACGGCCTGCTATTGAGAAGTTTAATTTTTTTTTTTTAATTCTGAAGTAATGTCGTCGCACATAAGAAAAGAAAAAAGAAAAAAAATGATATAACCGTAACAAAAAGTTTGAGACCTTTGAGGACTGCAGGAATAATGTTTGAGACCTCAATGGTTGGAGAACATGCGGAGAAAGGACAGACTGATTCCAATAGCGTCCAAAAAATTTAAAGCATTAATACACCTATCAAATAAAGGAACAGACAAAATGAGAATAATGCATTTTAATGTTCTGATAAGCAGCACCCCCCCCCCCTTTCTTTGTTTCGGGGCTAAAGTTATGTGATCACTTGCTATGCGCATGTGCGTAGTATAACAAAAATAATCCTCTCTTCGAAAAGAAATCGAGTCGTTTTGATAGCTCCTGTTCTGCTATTGAAAGATGATACACACTTTACAAGCATGGAAAAATGTCAACCAGCAGCGCACTTAATCATTGCTTTTTTAAAAGAATATACACCAAAATGCTCCGTCTCCTGTGAAAGGGAAAGATTAACTGATTCATCTTTTCGATTTATTCCCTTCTCTACTGTAATCCAAAAAATGTCCACCTTTTATTCGAACTCACAATGTTTCTTATCATTTACATTATTATCATTTTATTTTATTTTTAATTTATCTTTAAATATTGTATATATAAATGCGTGTTAGAACGAAAATATCACGTTTGGTGAAGCGATTCTCAGTGCTATTAAATTGCGTGCTTTAGCTCATATAAAGAGCTGTCGGACCTTTTTCAGTGAGTGTGGAATTTCTTGACTGGGCTGATCGCTCTTGTGTTCTTTCTTCGAATACGTTTATGTAAATTGGACCCCCCAAATATAACATTTGTAATCTGTATTTTATTATTGTCTTTCAATGAGTATTTTATGACAGTTTGGTATCTTATGAAAAGAAAGGGACACGTGTGCAACGGAATATTTTTCCTCTCATAAAACGCATGGCTCTGCAGAATCACCACGGTCTCGACTCCAAAATATTGTTGACAGCTTTTTAGCGGTTTTTATTTTTTGCTTTTTTCCCCTTTCGCGTTTTTTTTTTTAGTTAAATACTGTTACCTTTTTTTTGTTGCTTTAACGATTCGTGTGTTTTTCTTCTGTTTTTTTTCCTCATTAAGTTGTCAGCTTGTTGATTGCAGATTGCATCCACGCATGTCATGGTATTTGTTTTTGGCTGCGCTTCTGATTTCTTATTAATGGCTAAACCAGTACACGTTTAATTTTCGGGTGTTGCTTTTTAATTATGTAATTATTATAAGAAAATGAAAAAAGCGTTCAAAATAGATTATATATATATGATTTATTTTTTTGGAATAGTGCTTATGAATAATTGATGTTATATGGTTTATTGCTTTTTAAATGTATGCGTAGGGAATAAAGAACATAAGAAAAGATTAAAACTTAAAATAGTAAATATATTAATACAAAAAATGGCGGAGGAAATAAAACCGCCTTCAATATTAAATATTGGATAACTCCAAACATGCACATGGAAACAAGTGTTTTAAAATATTTCGCATTATTTTTTACATTTTCAGATATATTGTCATTGATTTTCCACCAATTACTCGATTTGGTTTTAAAGTTGATGCGAATGATAGTAATCCATAATTACGACTTCAATTGTGTAAATTTTCGAATGAGTTCGACCTGTATGTCATGGATTCGAGTTTTAATTCTGTGAAGAGCACAACCTCCGACATAAAAGTATTTTAAAAGTTCCTATAAATATATATTACAAGGAGAATGACGTTGTGTTTTACAGTCGGCCTGAGGGGCATGGAGATCACTTTTTCCCCTTCTCAGCTTTATGTAGCCGTTGAATGTTGAGAGTGTGGAGTTGTTGTTTTTTTCCATTTGACTTGGTCTGATCATATTGCCTTATCAACCCGAAAAGCATTATCAAAGACTGAATTACTACATATCGTTGACCATGTTTCAAAATAATGCCAATATAATCTATCTCAGCAACTACCATTACTATCTTCATCAACATTATATTTCATTCAACCTCAGCTATTGATTATTTTGCATGTTCAACAAATATTTAAAAAATGCCATAAAAATCAACGTAATAACCCATCTTGTAGCCGAGATAAATGCATCAGCATTCATCTCCACTTGACTCGTTCTGATACTAACCTTGACATATCTTGATCAATACCAAAATAAAATAACAAACTTTTATAAACCCCTACACCGTCCGACGTCTTCTACATCAACACGAACATGTAGGATAGTAAGCGCCAAGTAGACGTACGTTTATACGCTCGATTATAGCATCTAAATACATGGTTAGTGGGGCGTCTAAATCTATTTTTTCTTTGCAGAGACACGTTCTGGCGTAAGTGTCTTTTAAACTGTTCTTACCAACTGAAATCGATACTTCTTGACGTAAATGTACTCACCACAATCGTTAGCGCTGGTTAAATCAAACCTAAGGTTAACTGGTTTCGTTCCCCATGTGAGAGCTCAGTGTTATCAACTTTTAAGTACCTCCATCATAACTGTTTTTCACCCATTTCCTAGCCGGGATGCTGTTGTTCCGATCAAAATCAAATGTCAGTATGGACTTTTTTGTTTTGTTCCTACGTTAGTTTATAGCCGCCACAACAATGACTGTTTAAATAATACGGTGCGTGAAACCACTATCTGACCGTACGTGAATACAACATTCTTACTTGATTAAATCCATTTTGTTGTTCCAGCTGGGATGCTGGCAGATCCGGTGAAAATCGCCCGCGAGCGCGAGAAAGAGGAGCGTGTGCGTCAGGCCCGGGAGCGGCTCATGGAGGAGCGGCGCAAGAAGCTGGAGGAGCTCCGTGAGCAGCAGCGCATCGCCCAGGAGAACAGAGAGCGCCAGCTGGAGCAGCGCAGGCAGAAGATCGAGGACCTCAGGCGCCGGGACTCGGAGCGCCGCGCTGCTGTGGAGGAGCGACGCCGCATCAAAGAGGAAACCGAGCGGGTCAGTTTACTTTGGGTATATTAAGGTCCAATATCTGCGGCTATATTCGCGGACGAGTTGTTCGGTTGTACATTTTTTAACGTCCAACGTCAGCATCTAGGCTGTATCGCGGATGGATATTCCAATATTGACGCATGGCGATTTTACAGGCTGTTAGACGCAGAAGGGAATACCAGGGTGTATGTCTTGCCGGATATACTATTAAATGTAATGACAGTAGGGAACTAGGCGGTCCGATCGGTAATCGAACCTATTACTTTCCGATTAAAAGTGGGTCGCTCTACTATTGAGTCACCGCGTCCGATCGGTAATCGAACCTATGACTTTCCGATTACAAGTGGCTCGCTCTACTATTGAGTCACCGCGTACCCCTGGGCGTGAGCGAGTCACTGAGTTGTATCTGGTTGCTTGTGGACTGGCCTTAGAAAAATCAAATAAATGGTTGGGTAAACCTTTCAACATTACAATACGCTAAAGTACTGTAAATCAGGGCTTAGAAACGAGCCTTTACCCACCCACTGTGAGTGAGAGAGTGTCTCTGGTTAGTTGAGGAGTCGCATAACCCTCATATTCTTGATCAGTATTTAATTTTCAAACATCAGTACTTGTCGCGACCACTGGTTTTCCTGTGGAGTCTTTACTAGAGATCGGAACACACGCTGAGATTCGAAGCTCGGACCACCTGTTAGTCGTTTCAGAAAACTAGCGACTGAGCTACTTAGCGCCCTAGAGGGTATTGCAAGTCCTGACATAATAATGGATTTAACTGAAAACTTTGAATAACCGTTGTACATGAAAGCCCTGTCTCCTCAGGCGACCTCTATGACCCGAACCGTGTACATTTAGTTTGGCTCTGCTGAAGACGGGAAACCTAACTTTGAGTTGGTTTAACGTCCAACGTCAGCACTATAGACTATATTGTGAACGGTCTGACATTTGTATGCGCTGCCACACACGAGACAGGGCGGGGATACCATGATCCTGTCTCAGCCGTTCACATTAAACTGACATCGAGTCATCAGCAGCGGGCGAAATCGCGAATTTTCGAACCACGGACCTCCTGCTTCGGAAGCCGATGTTCTACCCTAGGGCCATCCGCTTCCCCCCATTGAGGCCCGAGCCAAGCACCATTTCATGCTTTTGGAATGTTTGGGGTGTAAAAACTAAAGAATGTACATGTATTCAGAGAAGAGAGAGACATACACAGGGGGTGTAAAAAGAATGTACATGTATTCAGAGAGAGAGAGGCAGACATACACACAGAGTTACGCACATAATACTTACTATCTCAACGTGCTTCGATTAAAAACAAAAGGACACCTCACTTCCATGCAGAAATGTATCTAGATCGAGACATTTCTGGCTCTACACAGCTATAACGGTTTCAACACTGCTCTCTGTTCTGTGATCATGCCAAACGTAAAGGGTAATGTGATCAACAACTGCAATAAGGGTTTCACAAACAAATAATCAGCCGTCGGCAGCTGATCACAGGAGACTCGACAGAACAGGTCAAACAGAGGTGAAACAAATCGATATTCATCTCTGATTCTCAGTGCAAGTGTTTGATATGATCTCGGAATTATTTTTTTTTAATTGTGATCTCTTTGTCGTCCTTTTTAATGATTCGCGCACCTTCCTTGCACAATTCGCTTGTAAAAGGCCCAAAATAAACCAAACAACAAAAAAGTGGTGAATTAGAGGAATGTATTTCTCAAGTGTGTATGACTGTAATCGGCTACGCGTTTATGCCATAATACTTTGTATTCTTTAAATTGGATGAATGGCAGACATAAGATGCCATTTGAAGGGAGTAGATTTTGACAGAGGAGAATAATATTACAGTGAAGTTGTTTTTTCCCTCTAGGCTGATGTAACCAGGATGCGATATTTTTTTTAATTTTAAACCCCCCCCCCCCTTTTTTCATCTCCTTCTGCTTTCTTCTCATTTGATTGAATATCAATGGGAGAAAGGCCTGTCTCTATCTCTCTCCCCACCCTTCACACTTACTCTAAGAAAGAGATGGGATATTTTGGCTGACAAACACGATTTCCATGCAAGTTGTCTAGATTTTATAGAGTAAAATTGCTCTAAAACGACAGATATTAAGGTCTGAACAAAAGATTATGAATTGTAAAGATTCAGGCATATTGAATGTTCCAATATTCTATTTAATTGTTATTACCTCAAGGAAACAGTGAAAAGCTGGCACTTCAGAATATCGATCGCGTATCTGATTTTAAAAAACTTTTAAGTTATATGCACGTGTGCTTGCACACATGCATCTATCACTCACGCACATTTACGTTGACTATCTCTATAAGCGACTCTGATAGAAACATAGCGGGCGTTGTGTGAGTTACAAGTACTATTCCAAAACAAAGCTTATTGTAGAAGTGGGCAATCCAAAACAAAGCTTATTGTAGACGTTGGCAATGCTGCTCAATAGGAAATGTACTATGCCCTTGTTTGAGTGGCGACAGATGTTTGCATGTGCAATCGAACATAATGTGAGGTAGTACATGTAAATAGAAGTGAAATTCGATAGATCTGCAAGTTATTAGATGATAAGGAGGACAACAATTGTGAGAGAAGGTCATAATGAACCCATTAAAATCCTTTCTCTTTTATGATATTGTATACAATTGGTGAAAAAAAAATAAGCAGTTGGTGTAAACCTACTTTACTTGGTGAAAAAAAAAAAAAAAGTTTGTAAATTGATTGAATTAGAGAATTAGGATGAGTAATGGGAAAAATATGTTCATTAAATGAATGATGATTTATGAAAATAAATGAAGTAAACAAAATCAACTGGATTGTTGAAAAAAAGTGGAAAATTACTATCTATTATCTATAAACAACACTGTCATCTTTCTCCTGAGGAACATCATTATTTTTTATACCAATGTCAATTTACTATTTTATGAAAATCATTTGTCTGTAGGGCATTTTTTAAATGAATTGAAGGACCCTTCAACAAAAGGGATCAAAGCACTGTACCAAAAAATTGTGACAGGTCTCTTCCATTATGTAGATTTTTTAGCCTTCTGAAGAATAGCATATTGATGAAACTCCTTCATACTAACACAAAGTTATCTAAAATTTCTAACTTGCATTAGGATTTAGTCACAGTGTAGTGTTGTGTTCATAATTGCAGGGTAATCTTGGATATAAATTGAACATTAATTTTAACCATCAATCGGCAGCTAATTTGTTGTTTCTTCTTCTTTTTTTTTTTAAGCTTAAGGTCACCTATTAGTGGGGCCCTTAAAAATTATTCCACTTGTTACATTTATTTTTCATTAATCCATTAAACTAATTGGATTCACCTGCATAAAGGCCTTCCTCATTTAATTATCTCTGGGTTGAGTTTCCTGAGTTCACAAGCAGGGGTCATATACGGAAACCTGACATCACCATTTGCTTGATTATTCGTTTAATTTTATAGATCTTATTTGAGCTATTCTGCTTGCCTCTCTCAACCAACCTATTGCTTTATCTAATAGTGGGGTACACTTTTTGAATGAACATTGTATTGCTATCCTCTTTTAAACGTAATGTGATCAACACTTTTATTTCCCAGGCTCGCATGGAGTCCATCCTGCAGAAGGCTGAAGAGCGTGTTGCTCGTTACGAAGCCTGGAAGGCTGGTGGCCGTAAAGGTGGGCGTGGTCACGTGTTAGGTTTTGGTAGCGCCACCCCTCGAGACATCTGCCAGCGGCTGGAGCGTCCGAGGCGCTCCTCATCACAGAGTGCACTGGGCCCACGCTCGCCCAACGGCTCCGATATGGGCTCCGTGCGGCCACAGAGACGGGCTCTGTCGGCGTGCAGTGCGGTGCGCAGGCACTGCTGTGTAGATATGAATAGGATGGGTATGTCAGTGCGGACATTGTTGCTAATCTCATCAGTATTCCTTTCATTTCAACATTGGGAGCAAGCCCTCTTGTTTAAGCTAATGGGAAAGTCGCAACCTTTTCTCCTTATTTTTTTCTTTAAACCACTGCAAGGTCGATTTGTTCTTCACTATTATATTGTAAAGTTTGGGGGCCGTTAATTGCATCAAGATAGCATCTCAAATCCCCAATTGATTTTGTGGATCAACTCCTTTTTCTTTTTGGAGCAAGTAATTATTCGATTTTAAAATGCAAAGTTACATGTAGGTTTCTCTTTTTTATCTACAATTTCATGCTTTTTTTTTCCATTATTAAAAATTAAGATACGTTGCTTTTTTTTTTTACTGTAAAGGAGATTATCTAAAATCCCTACACTTTTTATGCCCCTTACTCTAGATCCTCTAGTTTACCCTTTTTTTTTAGTTTGTTTTTTGTTTGTAGCTACCCAAAAATTCCTTCAGATGTTAACTTTGATTGTTTTGTCTCCTTTTTTGGGAGGGTTCAAAATAATCATGGTTACTTTGTCACTGTCCCTTTTTTTTGGAAGCAATGATGTCACATCTTATTATCTCCCAATAGATTTGAATCGCTTTATTTTGTAATAACTTCTAAAAAGTTCTGTCATTGAAAAAAAAAAGGCGTTTTAAGCAAAGTTTGCTCTAAGTGAAGTTTAAACTTAAAAAAAAAAAAACTTCACATTTTGAAAATTCCTTACTTATAATCAGATACACACTAAAGCCATAACCGTTTGTCTTGATAGATTTCTTGAGCCATGACCAGAAGCGAACTTTCCTTTTTTATCCAGCATAAACTTTTTTGTTTACAAGGTATTTAGAAACCTTTAGATAACATATCACTACGATGGGATAATTCTGCAATGTCAAAGACATATAATTGACAATCTAATGAAACCGGAGCTAAAAGAAGAAAAGAATTGTTTATTCCGTTAATTTTTTTCTCTCCTTTTCCTCAGAAGAGGGGAACTTTGATCTTCTCTTTGTTTTTTTGCTTTTTCCTACAATATTATTTCTTTTTTTTTGTTGTTTTTTTTTTTCTTCTTTTTCTTTAGGAAAGAAAAACAAAAGCTTAATAGAGAAAATATAAATCGTTTTTTATTTATTACATTCCAATTAATTTACTCTTATGAAAATGCAACTCGCAAGTCATTGTTATATTGCTCAAAATCACCACCATGATAATCCTTGCTTTAACTTTTTGTATCCTCAAAACATTTATTAAATTTTATTGTACCTTTTTGAAGAAACTTAAGCACAAGTCTGGCATGTTGCTTAATTCTGCCCTGCCTCAAAGAAAAGCTAGCTTCATTGTTGCATGCTGCACATTCATTTACTATCCCAGCATAGAAAAAATTAAACGAGAATTGATATCAAATAAGGTTCAATGGAAAAATTATTTTTAAAGCCATGTTCTCAACCCTTTTTATCCAAGCAAGTAAAACGAATTTTGCTGAAATTTCTTCAAAGTTTTTGTAAGGCATTTTAAAACAGCAGGCTATCAAATCTTTCTCTCACTCACACTCTTTGCGTTGGCAATGCTGCTCAATAGGAAATGTACTATGCCCTTGTTTGAGTGGCGACAGATGTTTGCATGTGCAATCGAACATAATGTGAGGTAGTACAGAGAATTGATATCAAATAAGGTTCAATGGAAAAATTATTTTTAAAGCCATGTTCTCAACCCTTTTTATCCAAGCAAGTAAAACGAATTTTGCTGAAATTTCTTCAAAGTTTTTGTAAGGCATTTTAAAACAGCAGGCTATCAAATCTTTCTCTCACTCACACTCTTTGCATCTCTTCATCTCTCTGTCTTTCTGCATCTCTATCTGTCTGTCTGTCTGCTCTCTCTTTCTCTCTCTCTCTCTCTCTCTCTCTTTCTCCCCTCTCCCCTCCTCTCTCTCTCTCTCTCTCTCTCTCTCTCTCTCTCTCTCTCTCTCTCTCTCTCTCTCTCTCCTCTCTCTCTCTCTCTCTCTCTCTCTCTCTCTCTCTCTCTCTTTCTATCTCTCTCTCTCTCTCTCTCTCTCTCTCTCTCTCTCTCTCTCTCTCTCTCTTATATAGAGGGAATATCTTTAAAGCATTATCTCCAGATACTCTCTCATTTACCCAACCAAAAGCTATTTGATTATTCACGTTTTGCCAGTTTTGTTTATATATTAAACTTTGCTACATAATGTTACCCAAGCACTCATAAGTTAAATAATAAAAAAAAAGAAAAAAGCGAAAAAAAAAAAAAACGTATGCATGTATATCTTACCAATTTTCACCCTGAGATAATGTTTAAGGCTTTAAAGAGCAGAGTGCTTTTTAGGGCAGAATCGAGGTAGAGAATGGGAAATTAGTAGTCATAGCACATAAAATGTGAGAGTTCATTATTCTAAATTATAGGCCCTATATAATTTGTATTAAGAGCAAGAGAAAGGGAATGGGAAGAGAGAGGTACCAACTACATAGCAGTGTCTTGTTGCATCGTACTCATGCCTGCGATGCCATCTCATTTTTAGTAATAGTGTGCATCCCTTGCATTGACAATTACTAAAGCATGCCAACAAAGTAACTTGTATGCATAACTTGATATTTGATTTATGATTTGGGGAATGAAAGTGTAAAGAGATTGCTTTGTCTTTTTTTTTCAATGACGACATCAGACATGTAAACTTATTTCCAGTATGAGCAAAGAACTTAAGAAAAATTATATTGAAGACATGCGTGCAAAAAGCTGTCAAGCAAAGTGACTTATGTCCTTTCCACAATCTGTTGAAAATTCTACCCTAGGGTATTAATTGTAGGATGCATAAGAAACAAATTTGTTGATCATCAATAGTTTTTGATAAAAGAATAAATGCGAAAACTATTGCCTAGCAAACCTTTAAATGATTATTTACTCATCTTTTAAATCAGCTTTGCTTTTGTTCTGGAGCTGGGTGTTGGTGACAGTCACTATTTCATCCTCCGAATTTCCCAGCCCTTCCCTGCTGGCAGATGGTCTCGTTTTGATAGGTGGAACTTAAATGGAGGAAGAGATGGATGTGATGGTCAGACACACCCAATTGCTGCCATTTTGTTGACTCATCTGAGCATCATTCACATCTTCTCAACTTTTTATTTACTTATTTACTTTTAATTTGCATAATTTAATTTGGTCAATGTCTATGTTTTTATGCTTGTGAGGCTTGTAGGAAAAGTAGAAAAAGAATTTTTTTGTTGTTGTTCACAAACAGTATTCTTTACAAAGAAGATACACATTTGTAATATTAATATGATAAACAGTCTAATGTGTTTAATAATGATTTCCTACAAGCTTCGAATTCTTATATTTAAGTGATAATTGTTTCATTTATCTATTATAAAGATTTTTTTCTAGAAATTGGTCAGACTTTAAATTTAGGTCTTTGAAATCAAAGAAAAAAATGTGCTTTGACTGTTTGCTTCTGTGCTCTTTTAACTCATAGATGTTGTGTTGTCAGTGATGCATTGGCAAGATTTTGCTCCTTATGCAAGCTTTTAAAGACAAGGCTGACTATTATTTTTCCAGCTTGCAATAAAAAATACTCAGATATGGGAAGTTGAAGAAAAAAAATAACCTAAGGATAAGCTCCACTTTTTCGTAAAATGAAATTCAAGAAACAATCATTATCATTAAAAATATCAAGTTATTTTTACATCAAAGAAATTGAATAAAATTATTTTTAAAGAATCAATAAGCATTTTATTTATCAACAAAATGAATGAAAGCAAACACTTTCCCTCCCTGTTTGTTTTGAGAAGCCTGTCTTTACTAGCTTATGTTTGAGAAAGTTATGTATTATTATTTTTGCTTTACAAGTTTACAACTCATTCTTTTTTCTTTTATTTTCTGGCATTGCTGATCTCTTTTACCTACTAGTAAAATGTGCAGGTCAGTTTTGATTTGAATATTTTTTTTCCAGTTATGATTTTTATGGGTTTCTCTTAACCATGTATATTGTTTACTTTGATAATTTGCATTGCATGTTTTCATTTTGTTTCTTTCCCCGTTTTTTCTTTTTTGGCTTTTGTTCACGTTTTTGGTGGGATGTTTGTTTGGTTCATCGTTTGCCTCACCTGGGCCATAACTGTCGTGACCATCACCACCACCACCATATCCCACACTGTCACAACCACTCTTGCCGCCAACGTGCACAGGCATGTTTGGTGGAGGTATCGGAGTGGTCGGAGGAGGGGGAACGCCCAGACATCTGTCTATGTCTACCAGCGTCCTCTACCATAAGCGCAAACCAGAGTTTTCATCCATGAATGCTCTTAGCAAGGCCAATAGGCCTGAGTCAACCACGGGTAAGAGAGAGAAAAAAAACACCATCATTCCCAACTTATTCTTCTTGTACTAAGTGTTCACATAACAAGCTTCTAATCTTTGCTTTCTTGTTCACACATAACAAAACAAAATGAACACATCTTGTGCTCTACTATGCAATGCAACAAATGTATTCATCTCTAAAAACACTATTTAATCATCGAGCACTGTGCACACTTATGTAAATTATTCTGAACAGTATTGTTTTTTTATTGAAACACTAAACCTCAAACATTGACAGCTTGAAGGAAGGAGCCAATGTAAAATGTCAATCATTCCTAAACTGGATATTTGCTGTTCTGGAAATAACCCTTTTGCACATTCAATCATTATAATTAAACCTCTCTGAAGTAAATTGATTTTTTCAATTGACAACAGGTTTTGCTAATAAAGCTTAGCTTTAAACTTTATTTCATGCACCACTTAAGTACCCACTTACAAAAGAGAAGTATCTCAATTCAAATCCTTTCCTTAGTTATAAATTTTATAATATAGCATATGATCTAAAGTAAATCTAGAGGTAAAAATCGATGGGCTCTTACTAAGAAATAGAGGGTGCACATATTGATATAGTTTCCACGGAGGATATTCTCCTTTTCCCTGTGTGATGTTTATCTTTATCTCTGTGCAGTTAGAGAATTAGATTGCACCTGATAGAGAAATCTATGCATCTGCATTTATACCATATACCTTTTATAATATGTAGCTCTCATTACATAGATAACTTTTAGGTGCTCCTAACACTGCTCTGATTTTTGCTGTTGAATCCTAAATATTGGATGCTGATCTGTGATAACAATAAATATCTACATCAGTTATGGGCAATATTTAACTAAGAATAGCAAGTGCATCTGAAATTGGTCCTTCGTAGTTGTAGCAGTATTTACAATGAGCTATTGCTTGCTTCAATTTTCCACATCTGAATCAAGGTTTATTTCTACATAAAATATCTAATCACAGATAGGAGATAAATAAAATTAATGTAAATATTGGGTATATACAACTATGGGTCTTTAGTTGGCAGCTGCATTATTCAATCAGAATCTGGTTATAAACTCTGGAGTAGGATTACATTTAGTTTACAATTTGGATGTAGGGTAGAGAGAGGCAGTGGCATTTGTGTATGGATCTGAGCTGTTTATTTTTCTTGATATTGCAATGGAATATGTCTTGTGTAGTGGAAAAGGCATATTAGTATACATATATTTCTCTATTTTGTTTAGATGAAAATGCCTAAATATATAATGCCTTTTCATTTATTTTAATCAATTGAAATGTGAACGTTTCAAGTAGTGTATCATGCATATAAATTCTGTAGTCTAGAGAGAAAGAATGTTTGGTTCTGTGAACATCACACAGGCTTATCACTTTTGATGGTAACTCATCAGTTAGTCACAGAAAAGAAATGATTAGCTTTTAGCTCTCTGTTATAGACAATACTGTCAACACCTATTAAGGTAATCTGTTTTAGCAGTTGAAACATATTGAACACATGCAAGCATCTGCTCTGTGGGACAGAATGAAGCAAACTGCCATCGAGACGGAAATCAGAAAGAGCAAATGGGCCTAGATAGGTCACACACTTCAAAAGTCTGTACCTAACATCACAAGTAGAATCCCCAAGGTAAATGCAAGGTTGGCCGTCCAAAGCAGACTTGGCGGTAAAGCACCGATGCCAAGATAAAAGATGCTGATAGTACATGGACCGAGCTGAACAGGACCAGCCAGAGTTTCGGTGGAGGGGTTTTGCTGCAGCCCTATGTTCCACGGGATTCAAGATGCTTAAACTAAGCTAAGCATATGCTCAAAGGAAAATTAACAATTATAGTGACCAATTTAGTGACATTATCAGTGTTTGTTACGATGGCAAACTTTGTGGAATATCCAAAAATATTTATAAATATGATAAATTCACCTTGGCTTATAGAAGGGAATGTTTTCTTTTTCTTGTTGGCCCAAATTTAGATGTTTTGGGCCTAGGAATTAAAACTTTAAATACAGCATGTGACAGTCAATACTCAGGCAATTTTTACCAGGAAATCGGTTTAATGAAGTAATAGGTGTGAAGTGAGTGTTGACTAGCTAAACCAACCGTCCATCAGTGATAACAGGTGTTTCAATGGATTTATGCAGCTGGGACATTTTGTTCAAGGTGTTGCACTTGATGTACTGTGAAAAATTCCCATTTTATTTAAGTACCGTAGTCAAGTTAAATTTTGATTGTGAAATGCAAACAAGAACTTTGCTTTCCCTCAGGGGAAAAAGAGATTATCTAGCTGTGATTTGTGGCGTTTCACCCCAAAAACTCAGTTGAAATCAGCAGCTGGTAATAAAAATGTTATTTTTAGATGCAAAGGTATTAAGCTTCTGGTCCATGACTGTAGATGAAATGAGTGTGAAAGATCCCTGTTGGACAGAGTTAGCATGTTTATGACCAGGTTGCTGATATCAATTGTTAATCTTAACACCTGATGCTGTTTGTGATATAGATTTATGATGGAGCTTAAATGAAATGGCAGGTACGTCAAAGCAAAATGTTAGGAGCACCAACATACATTTTTTTAGTTCACTGTCAAATCCATTTATAGCCATGATATGAAGTGGGAACAAGAGAAAAAAACAACTCAGCATTGCACAGCATGTTTGCATGAAATTAAATGGGCTGCCAGGTTCAATTTGTCCTTACTAACATTGTAAACTAAATATGCAGTACAATAGAACTTTTTTTTTTCATTGCATACCATTCACATATAAAATCACGAAAGGTTCATTGGTGTTAAAAGGAATTCAGTATTTGGTGCATCATGCTTACAACATTTAAAGTACCTCTCCCTCAGCATGTCGGTCCTTTAGACTTCTTTATGAAATTAACACTTTAAAAAAGAAAATTAAATCAGTCATTTCTTTTACCACTGCTGGTTTAAAAGTGATGTTCCCATACTATTGTGATTCTCTCCCTTTTTCCTGTGGAATAATCGGAGACCACATATGTGTGTAACTGTAAAGTTTTATCGACAGTACAATGTTACTGCACTCTGTGTCAAAAGTGTGTCAGGCTGATTCAAAAGGGACACCAGAGCCATCTGAATCAGCATGATACAACACTAACATTACAGTAGTCAAACCTCATGACACTAACTTATGGAAAGTCAAGGTGGTGATGGAGTGAAGCATATTTACAAGTATCAGTGCTTATTTAAAAAAAAAAAAAATTTTTATGTAAAGCTATGTAACTTCTTTTCTGTTGATTTTTGTTGTGTTTTTTTTTTCCAATTCTTTTAACACTTTAAATTAATTTTCTGTTTGTCCCCTTCCCAATTCCATTTTTCGAATTTTTCTTTTTTTTTTTTTTCTACCTTTTCCTGCCTTTTTTATTTTCATTTTCTTTGCTTTTTGAATCCGTAACTGCTTTTTCCCTGCGCCTAAATATAAAATTGGATGCCTCCGATTAAACAAACCGTATAATATATAAAAGCTCTCAACACAATTAAAGAGGGACAATGGCCTTTTTATAGGGGAAGAGTAACAGGGTCCACAGAGAAGCGCCGAAGCTTTTCGCAACATTTGCATTCCTCATCAGGGCCGTCCCCATACCTCGCATCGACCCCGGTGTCCGGCCAGCTCTCATCCATGACGGCCAGCATGCGGAGCCCCGTCCGCCTGAGGGACCGAGCAGGCGGCGGCCCGCGCAAACAGCGACCCAACAGTGTGGCCACGTCCATGCCAAGTTTTCTGGGAGGGGAGCCAGCTCGCTCACCCAGGAGTAAGAGCACAGACAGAGGGGGCAGAGGTACACTTGCATGGAGAGCAAACACGTTTTGGCAGGGAAAGGAGGGAGGGGTGAAGGGACTTGTAGAACTAGGAAATGTTAAAGCAAAAAAGTGGAATTTGAATATGAAGAAATGTTAAACAGATTTGAAAATTTTTTTATCAGGAGATTTTTTTATATTTCCTTTCCTATGGCAATTCATTTTTTTTTTTTTTTAACATTCAGGAAATTGATCAATCTGCCATAAGCATATCTAATAAGCTTTGCATTTTTGCAAATCAATTCTTAAGCTTTGCAGAACTTTTCAGCATTCTCCATCATCAAAGTCTTTACTTTTGAAGGTGTCTGTTTTTTCTCCTGCTTCCAAGAATTAGCCATTTGAGATTTGATCAGTACAAAAAATCAATTTTTAGGAGTAAAAAAAAATAAAAATCGACCCAATTTAAAAGTAATTTTGCAGTTCACCACTTGCTAGGCTGTTAATACGTTATATCATGGTAGCGTTCTTAATTGTATAATGTTGCTAGAAAAATACATCAAGACTAGAAACTCATAGATCTAATTGCAATTGACTAAAGCATAGATCTACAGATATTTGCACAGATTAAAAAAAGAATTTCCATTTTTCAATTTATTACGTTAGATTGAATAAATACTAGAATATTAATGGAAAAATGTTGGGGAAATGGCAGTCTCAAGTTGTACCTCAGGCCTTTTAATACTGTTCTGCTCACTGTATTGGGGAAACCCTTTACCATCCAAGCCCGAAAACCACTCACCTTTTTGCTACTGTACATACTTCAATAGTGTCTATTTTTGTCTTTCCTATTTTTTTAAAATTCATAGCTTCATTCCTTTAATGAAATTAAGCTTATTTGATGAGAAAAAGTAGTTTTAAAACAACCTCCAAATAAATTTATAACAAGATATTTGAATAAGTCTCACATGTTCCCCTTAAAAGTGTCTTTATTAAAATTAAAAAAAAGAAATTTACTATCAATAAATTTGTTCCTTCTATTTCACATTAAATGTTGTTACTGATTAAAGTAATGCTATTACAACATTGATGTTGTTAGTAGTATAGTTGGTTTGGTATAGGTTAATATTTCATATTTGTCCCAGACTCAGTAATTCTAAATTTCTGTCTTCATAATGTTTAGCTGATGGTGTTTCAAAATGTATCTTCCTTTCTCTCCCTCTTTTTTTTTTTTTTTTTTTGGCTGTCTCATTTCCTAATTGATTTGGCATATTCAAGCATTACTCCACCCCATTTATAATTATCATTGATACATTATTTTACCTACTATGAAATATATTCCTAAACCTTTTCTTTTTCATATTGAAAAAAAAATCCTTTTCCTGTGCTCATTTGGAATTAGCCTTAAGATGTATCATATTTTATCAGCAGGACAAGCTTTAACTTAAATACTTTAATAAAGTTTACTTTTTCTTATGATGGAAGTTAATTTAATTGAGTAGTTTTACTCATTGTTATATCAATTAAACTATAGATTTGGTATAATTCTCTAGAAAATAATTACATTTGCAAAATAATATGTAATAATTTAATCTGACAGAATTTCTTGTGTAAATAATTTAATTTGATAGAATTAGTAGTGTACATAACAAGAAAACATTTATGTTTTTTGTTTAAGCTTATCAAAAGTACAGTAACATAACCGAGCAACCAGTAAGAATTGACAGTTAAAACACATGTATATTTATTGAAGCATTACTGATAGCACTTTGAGTCTTTTCTATTTGTTTCCAACACATCTCTACTCAAAGTATTTGCATGATACAAGTTGTAAGTGGATGTATTATAAAGAATATACTGGAATGCTGATAAATTTTGAAACCATAGCTGTGGAGAAGCACTATAAAATATTTAAAACTTTCAAATCTGTACACAATCATGCTTAGAGAACACCTAGTCGATCTGTGGTTTAGTAAGGTTTATAAATGAAATGTGTGTCGATTGTGTTTTGTATTTTATATAATTTTATATTATATAAAAAAAGAACATGGTAGACTGTTTTATTGTTACTTTATAGTATAGTATGTGATTGCAAAGCATTTCATTGTTAGAGTTAAAGTGTGCTTCAGATTGACATTTCAACTGCCATTATGATTATGTGTTATGGACTCTGACTTGAGATTATTGACTTAAAGGTTTTTGGCAGCATAATAATCTTTTTGTATTCAAATATTTTCTTTATAGGGCGCTTCTTTTATTTATTTATTTATTTTTTTTGGTAAAAGAGTTTTGAAAATTTCCCTCTTTCCTTTTAATTTCCTCTAAACGTATAGAATATGTAACTGAACTTTACTTTCAATCAGATCGCTCAAAAACTCGTTCATCCTCACGGAAAGACAAGAACAAGGAGGCCTTGGATAAATCAAAGGATGGTGATCAAGAGGAGAGGAAAGACGAAACTGCCAAGGAGAAAAAAACTTCAAGAGTCTCGCTGTCCTTCTTTGATCGCCTGTCGACTCCAAAGTTCAGCAAGAAAGATCCTGTTGATCAATCACCCCGAGATACCCCTCCCAAAAAGGATGCTCCAATTCTTCGGGTAAGTAAAATATAGATACACTTTCATTTTTAAGCAATAGGATTTTCTGGCTTTGTAGATAATCCCTTAGATGTGTTTCTCTCCACACTGCATTTAAAAGTCAAAGATATTGATTAAAAAATTTCATAGGAAAGAATTGATTTCTTTGATGTCCAAGTGCGCGTTAATTTCAATAGTAAGAAAAGCTTATTCAATGTTGTAGTTTGTTGTACTCCCATTTATGTATTTTTTTCTTCAAATTTTCCGCTGAGAATGTTTCATTTTTGTTGCAACTAGATATTCATAAGGAATCAAGCTTCATTCTTTGAATATTTGATTTTGAAACAATTCCAAATCAGTCTCTATTCAATGTGTGTGTGTCTATGGTAGTGATGTAAACATTTCTCTGTCTCTTGCATTGTGCCTGTGACTAGTTATTTGTGAACAAACCCAACTAAGCTTTAAATGAATTTGAAGCATAATGGGCATTTTGGTATCAACTGCGCATTGCAACACTTTTGTCATACTTGAGAGCTTTTTATTGTTTCCCTGTTTCTCTCTCTTCTCCGTTGTGCACTTTAGGTTAAATTTGCGGATGATGGAAACGTCACAGTGAGAGATAAGCTTCAGGTGCTCTATTTTGACCACTGCTTATTCCCAAGCCATGTAGAAAATCCTGCATCACCCCTTCATTTCTTTTTCATTTTAATATGGATAGGTCAAAACACAGTGCTCTCATACTTAGCTCTATTACAAATTGACCATATGCAATCGTAGTTTGCATTTTACCAAGAAAATATAAGTTCACAGAACATTTGTTATTTAATTTTCAAGAAAATTTTTATCATCATTTATTGTTTAAAGCTTGTTAAACATTTACATAGGAAACCCTATTTCAAATTGCTTGGGATTGAATCGTAACTTTGAATTAAGAGGATGGGAATAACGGAAGGGGACATACCTGAACGACAAAAAATATAGACAGCTGCTTTCCTTATTTGAAAAAGGGCATTTGTAGGTGTTTTATATTTTCTTTCTATAGCAACCTTCTCCCAAACCCATTTTTTGTAAAGAGCAAGTCTTGGGCAGAAATAACATTGAATGCCGCTTGACAGATAGTGCTTTAGTAATGCCTATTGTAGGTTTCAGGTTCGAATTAAGAGAATCCAACCAAAAAGACTTGGAATTATAAGTCCCATGCTAACAGACTCAAAGAGAAAAAAAACAACCTATCGTTCTAAAAAAATTGGTTTATGAAAAATTTGAATCACCAGATTTGATTTAGGTTTATACTGTAAAGATTTTTTTTAAATAATTGCCCTTATTGTGTTTATTTTTCAGTTAATCTTTCTTTTTTGTTGAGAGAATGTTTGGTATACAAGCTTTGATCTGTTTCAGATTGCTTTCATGGGTTAATCTTTTCCAAAGTGTCCAAATCTGCCTGAGATAAATTGAGAGAGCACTGTCTGTTTTGTCACTTTAAAACCAAAACTCAAAATCTTGTCTTTGGGCTGCATCCTGGGTTGTTTTAAGTTTTTTTGTTTCTGTCCTTTTCTGAAGAACTTCTCTGCTATGTCAGTGACAAATATTGGTGCAAGGGAAGCACGTTATCTCGCACAACCTACACTGAAAATAGTTTTTTGTTTAAAATATGCAATAATGGGATACACTCTTTTAAGTATTTATTTACAAAAAAAATATAAAGAACTAAAAATGATATCTTTAACTTAAATAATAAACTGGACAGTGTTATAATAAAGATTAGGTTTAAGATTTATTTTACAGCCATTCTTTCAGCCACTTCAAATTTTAATCTGCATGTCCAAAGTCACAATAAAAAAACATTAAAAAATTTGCCCACTATTATGACTAGTGAAAAAAAAAACTTATTTAGATGGAAAATCTTTTTTAACTATGGTTATGTCTGATATAACCCTGTCATGTCACTGTTGAGATAAAACCTGTGGTTACTTCAGGAATATTCAATGAATACAGTTGGCCAAAAAATTATTAAAAAGGGTGATGAGGGAAGTTTCAACAAATTACATAAACAAATAATATAAATAAATTATGCGTGAGGAAATATTAAACAAATTTAGCCAGCCAAGTCATTAGAAATAATTGGATTTTGATGTTTTGGTGTTTAAAAAAAAATCATGTGGTCCTCTTATTGATCAGTCTATTTTTAACTTTCCATTGCTGCAACCGTCCCACAACTTACTCTTTAATTATTCTCAGACACATTCAAAAAATGTATTGAAAGAAAGTTCAAGAAAAAATATAAGTGACTTAATTCTCATTTTTATTCAGTTTCTCAGTGTTAGATTTTATCTGGGGATATGCTGTTTCCAAATCCCATAGTAAAAAATTGAAGTTTTATTTCTTTCAAAAAGAATTTAGTACAAGAGATCAGATAATAAATGTCCTTTATCACAAATCCTTTATATTATATGAAGTTACAAATGAAAGTTCACTTTTTTAAGTTTAAATGTGTCAAGAAGATCTCATCTCTGGTAGCTTTATGCATGTGCAAGCAATTGATGTGAACAGAAAAGACTAGGCTCACATTGGATATTTGAAACACTGAGATTCAGTAGGAATAGGCAGTACATTTCTTTTATTGAGTGTCGTGTCAAGGATATAGGTTTTAAAGGTTCCTTAGTAAATAGCAGCTGCCATACTTATGTGTGAAAACATTTTATTCTGTTGTTTGTCATTTGACCAGTTTAAATCTAGAGTTAGTACAAGTTTCAGAGACTGCTCTATTAAATATGCTGACATATGTGGCAATTGTTACATTGTTGCTTGAAACCATAAAAAAAAATAGTGGAGACTGCTTTTCCTTTCTGTTTTCAACATACTGCTTCATGTGAAAGGTGAAGATTATCTTAAAAGTAATGTTTATCAAATAAAACTCCATGAGATTATGATTAGCTTCTTTATTTTTGTGTGTGAACGTGTGTATTTCATTCAATCATTTTCATCAACCACAACTATAATAGATTCAATTTTTAACCCTTCTTTTTTTAAATTTCCCTTTTTTCCTCTCCAATGTTAAAAACGTTTCAAGATAAGTTGTTATGTGCCCCTGCCCTGTACCTGATTAAAAAATTTTTTTGTTTATCTTAAGTTAATGTAAAACGCTAGGTTTTCCAAAACTTGTCCGTATTATCTGGGCTTTTATCACTTTATGTTGCTCTATACTTTTTTTTCTTTTCCTTTGTTTCAAAATGTAATACTTGCTATATCACCTTCGTTTACTGATTTGATTTCATGTAATAATGTTTCCAAATTATTTTGATTTATTTGCTTCCATGTGCATTTTGTTTTCTTCAACATTTTATGGAAACATTTTCTGTTTTATCCTTTCATTTCCTGTGTGCATCTTAACAGCTTTCTCCAAGGAAAGCCTACTCAACTTCGAATCTTGCTACAGTTAAAAAGGTTTGCATGGATTTTGTTCATTTGTTCATTACAAAAATCCTTTATTTATTGATTCATTCATTAATTTGCTTGGCAGCATGCTTCAATGTATTCATTACCACACTCTAAAATGCAACACCTTAGCATTTTTCCTTGGCACTAAATGGTTCTGGTGGTTTGTATGTAAACTGTTTTACCCTATTTCAAATTGCTTGGGATTGAATCGTAACTTTGAATTAAGAGGATGGGAATAACGGAAGGGGACATACCTGAACGACAAAAAATATAGACAGCTGCTTTCCTTATTTGAAAAAGGGCATTTGTAGGTGTTTTATATTTTCTTTCTATAGCAACCTTCTCCCAAACCCATTTTTTGTAAAGAGCAAGTCTTGGGCAGAAATAACATTGAATGCCGCTTGACAGATAGTGCTTTAGTAATGCCTATTGTAGGTTTCAGGTTCGAATTAAGAGAATCCAACCAAAAAGACTTGGAATTATAAGTCCCATGCTAACAGACTCAAAGGAAAAAAAATGTAGTTTATCAAAAGGGAATTTTAATAGATTCTTTTTTATTTATTTTTATTTTAATCTAGCTCCAAACAAATATATATGACTTGTACCAAGACCTACGTGTAAACTCTTTTCCATTAACTTTGATACTTCCATCTATTGCACTTTTTCTCTGTATATACCTTCATAGCTGTTCTACAAGGATAATGTTAAAAATCCATGAACACTTAAAAAGGTCATTTGAAGAGTATGGTACACTTTTGTTATCACTGTATTATTATTATTATTATTATTATTATTATTATTATTATTATTATTATTATTATTATCATTATCATTATCCTTATCATTATCATTATCATTATCATTATTATTATCGTTATTGTTATTGTTATTGTTATTGTTGTTGTTGTTGTTGTTGTTGTTGTTGTTGTTGTTCTTGTTCTTCTTCTTCTTCTTCTTCTTCTTCTTCTTCTTCTTCTTCTTCTTCTTCTTCTTCTTCTTCTTCTTCTTAATCTATATATATAATTGTCTTCGTCTCAAACTTAGACATGCGATCAAATCCAAACCGCTCCACCCTAAAATCCCAAATTTTACAATAAAATTACAAATGAGCCAGAGATTTTTTAGAGTCATAAAACTAATTAAAACAAAAGCCTAATCAATTTTGAATTAACAGATACATTCACAGCCGGTAATAATAATGGAGTGAGGTCCACATATTTGAATCCCAAAATCTTTAAAACCGTTCAACAACAAACAAATTGAAAGTTCGTTTTACCCACAATGAATATTTTTTATGTTTTTTTTTTTGTTTTTTTTTGAAGCGCGCAAATTTGATCGCGCTTATCCCACCATTTCTTGATTGGTTAATATTGTAAATTCAGAAGATAAAAATAATTAAGCCTAATTTAAGAAACTCAGGGCCTATTAAACAAGTTACTAACAGCATGTAGATTAAGTTTCTACGACGTATAAAATTAATGTCCAAGCATCCAAGCAAAAGATTACAAATATCAACCAAACTGCAAAAAAGGAGGGGGGGGGTGTATAACTTCCTAAGGGTGTATTAAGGAATTGGTGCATGATTCTCTTCGTGAAAACGATTCAAGTTCCTAAAGTTACAGATAGTTTTGAGTTTTTGCACAGTTCTAATTTATCTATAATACTTTAGCTTTGTCCATCCCACAATTCCCACGAATTTCTTGGGTTCTCATCTAGTATATTATATTGCTATTAGCAGATACAATTTTTAAATGTAATTTTTTTTTCCTGTTGAACAAAGTGATAATACGATGTGACGCACATAAAACAGGAAACATTAGTTAGGCAATTAATTGCACATTATTATGTAATGGTATGGTGGGTCTTTTGTCTAAAGTCATGTACTGTAGACCCTTTTAGTTGAATGTACTCATAGATTTAGAAATGTGTGAGGTTTAAATTCCTGCATGAATACCTGATATGGACTTGGTTATTGGTTTGTTAGTTTCAAGTACATAAGGCAGTGGACATAAGTGGCCAAGTACATTCTGTGATGATAATTTCCTTTCTTCAAGACTGTATTCTCAAAGCCGTATCTGAAAACGTTTGTGTAATCTTCATTTGAAAACCAAAATTTGGAGCATATCATTAAGTCAGCTTTTCTTCTTTGATTTAGGGAATACATTGCTTCAGTCAATTTTGCTTTTGGAAAACTTAAATACGGACAAGTTTCTCCAATGTCTTAAGCTCACCTGCTTATCTTAGCTTAAGTCAAAGTATAATAAGCATGAATGAAAGTCTTTTATGCCTTTTCTTTAAAAGATTTCTCAATGCTCAAAATTAATGTTCTTACTCGATATAATTTATTAACATTATCAACCAAAGTCTTGTTTGTTTGTTTTTGTTTTGTTTTTTTTGCTTCTATTTGTGAATTTGATGTTTTAAGTGAGATCTTGCCATTGTAGTGCTAAGAGCGTTTCAACAGTGATGCAAAATTCATCAGGAAATATTTGTCGACTTTCATTAGGCCTTCTTAAAACTTGATTTTATTTCAATTCTTTTATGTTGTTTGCAATCAAAGATCAATCATTAAAAATGTTATATGACAGTTGCACATTCCTATTTTGAGTAAATTGGAATGAAGCAAGTTCGCGGATTATCTAAAGCTATTTTATTTGAATGTTTCTTAAGGCACCTGGGTCTCTTATCAAAGAAGTCATAATCGTCTAAAATCTGGGTTCAATTAAATGTGCAGTAGTATTTCGTTTATTAGAGTAAGTTAATAGAGCAGATGTGGTGATATCTATCTTGATAACAGCTGTGAAAAATAACACACATATGAAAGCCTGTCTCAAGGTGGCAATAATGTGCTTTTATATAGACGTACATTTCTTAACCATTTCATCAAAGCTAGCAACATCTTCACTCTAACTATGTTATAGGGAGAGCTTCTTTAAATTCTATTCATAGGGCGGCCACAGGGTGAAAGCAGAAAGCTGATGAGCACCGCTGGGTATAAAAATTCCCCTATAAAAATTAATCTCAGAGTTTCACAGTGGTGGCTCATGCCTTAAAAAACAAGTCGGGCAAAGTGGTTGTTTCACTAAGAAAAAAAAAGTATAATCAATATCTAATTCTACAACTTGCTTATAGAACAAAAGTAAGAATATAAGCGTTTGCTAAAAAATTTTAATAACTCTCTCTCTCTCTCTCTCTCTCTCTCTCTCTCTCTCTCTCTCTCTCTCTCTCTCTCTCTCTCTCTCTCTCTCTCTCTCTCTCTCTCTCTCTCTCTCTCTCTCTCTCTCTCTCTCTCTCTCTCTATGTTATCTCGATGGAATTGTTATGAAGGCCCAGCAGTAGTAGATGAATTGCATTACCTGCTGATCAGTAAATTTTTCCAATCTGGCTAATTTATGTACATTACTGCTCTTCTCTCTTGCTTTTTTTCACACACTGGATTTATCCTTTTAATTAAGCTATGCAGTTATAGCAGTTACTAGTCGTAATGACTCCTATAAATAAAAAATACATCAATTCTTTTTACCTTTTTTCTTCTTCTCTGTTCAACCTATGGCTTATGAAAAAAAATTAGACATGTACTTGCTCATTATCCTCATTAGCCAACAAAGAACAAACCCTTATTTTTTATGATTAATTCATTTAATTCAGCTTTTTAAATTCTGACAATTGTTTATAAAGCTAAAATGCTGTTCTGTCATGTTTTCTAATCCTGCGCTATGCTATGCATTTATAATGCTTGTATTATATTGGATAAAGATTTCAACTATCTCTTCAATTCTTTTTTACTGCATGTATATGTATTGTACTTTCGCATGGTTACACAATCATGTTCATTAGAGTCTTGTCTACACGCTGAGTTGTTGAGTTGGTTTAATGTCCAACATCAGCACTACATAGGTTATATTGTAGAATGGTCTCAAGACTGGCGTCTGACAATTTTATGTGCTGCCACACAGGAGACAGGCCCAGGATGCCATGACTTGTGTACACGCTAGCCACATGCACTTGTGTAGATCCACATGTTGAATTAATCTTGGAGTTTCACAGTAGCGGCTCGTGCCTTAAAAAACAAGTCGGGCAAAGTGGCCGTTTGACTAAGAAGAAAAAGTATAATCAATATCTAAATCTGCGACTTGCTTACAGAACAAAAATAAGAATATAAGCGTACATTAAAAAATTGTAATAACTCTCTCTCTCTCTCTCTCTCTCTCTCTCTCTCTCTCTCTCTCTCTCTCTCTCAAAGTTAATGCATTATCCCAGTTTTAATTTCTTAAGAAGCAGAGAGGAATAATTTCTTGCCAAGCAGTACGTTATCTCATGGAATTGTTATGAAGGCCCAGCAGTAGTAGATGAATTGCATTACCTGCTGATCAGTAAATTTTTCCAATCTGGCTAATTTATGTACATTACTGCTCTTCTCTCTTGCTTTTTTTCACACACTGGATTTATCCTTTTAATTAAGCTATGCAGTCACAGCAGTTACTAGTCGTAATGACTCCTATAAATAAATAAAAAATACATCGATTCTTTTTAGCTTTGTTTCTTCTTCTCTGTTCAACGTATGGCTTATGAACAAAAATTACACATATACTTGCTCATTATCCTCATCAGCCAACAAAGAACAAACCCTTATTTTTTATGATTAATTCATTTAATTCAGCTTTTTAAATTCTGACAATTGTTTATAAAGCTAAAATGCTGTTCTGTCATGTTTTCTAATCCTGCGCTATGCTATGCATTTATAATGCTTGTATTATATTGGATAAAGAACAAAATAAAATTTGTAACAGTTAAAATGTAAACTTAAGATCTTAAAGGAAAAAAGTATTTCTAGTACATTTTTAAATTTGCTTGTTGGCACTACTTTCCATGACTTGGATTTTCTTCTAAAATCTTCAAACCTCTTTGTTATCAATAGTATACATTAACAATTGTTGAATGCAGTGAAACAAAACTTTTACTCTCCATAGTTTTCATTACTTTTAGATTTAAAAAATGCTCAACTATTTTTTAGAAAAGTATAGATATTTTTAATTTAAAGGAATGAATAAATAAAAGGTTGCGAGCAACTATAAATTAAAGATGTATCTTACCTCTCATCTCATAGAAAATAGTAGATTAAAAATATGTATAGGTAATTAAACTTTTCGATTCAAACTGTTTCTGCAGAGATCGTCCTTGGGTCCCAGCAAGCCCACCCCACCATCCAGCAAAGAGTCGAACACCCCAGGCAGACGCGCCCCGTCCCGAGAGTCCCCTCGCACCAGACAGTCTGTGGGACCCGGCCACACACAGACTAGGGCAGTGTCGCCCGCCACCAGACGCACCATTGCCCCGCCCGAGGTCAAGTCAGGAGGCTCGTCTCCGCGCGTTACTCCGCCCCCCTTCTCCTCGCCATCAGTGTCGTCCAGCCCCACACACAACCCTTCACCCTCTGTGGACGTCTCAGCTTCGGCAGCATCTGAGGACGGGACCCCTGCCTTAGTGAGCTCCCCTGCCCCCCGGCAAGCCCCAAGCTCTACCCAGGACATCACTGCCGAGGAGTACAAGGCTCGACTCGCTGAGAAGAGGAGGCAAGCCAGGGAAAAGGCAGAGAGGGAAGCAGAAGAGGAGAGAAAGCGACAGGAGGAAGAAAGGTAAACCTTAAAATTCCTTTCAAACTCGGTTTCTAGCTATTTTTAAGGTATAATATGTCATACATGTGTCTCCTTTTAGTCTTTTTTCATTTATCATGCTGGTTACACAAGTCTGAATTAAAGTAAAGATAAATTTACCATGATGGATGCTGCTCCATGGCTGTAGCAGAAACGTTTAAATTTAGGATCAGTTTAACAGAATGGAGAAAAAGATGAGGTCTAATGGAAAGGCTTTGCTCACATATGGTCACATCTGAAACTAAAATGTATTGGGACAGTGTTATGTAATGAAAATGTATTTGAATGAGCTCTACTGTTCTCAAATTGCACAAAAATTGTTGAAAAGTAAATAGCCATTGCCTTTTTCATACATATTATTACAAGCTCATCTGGATATACCAGAGTTGTACTTAGCAATGACAATAAGGGCCAAATCGTAGATGTAAGAGCCTTATAAATGCTTAGTTTAGAACTAGTGTATTTCTCAGTTACATCATCAGAAGAAATAATTGACTGGAAGGGCAGAAAGATTAAACAGTTTAATTCATCAACCTTCTTTTCAAGTTTTGAATGAAAATAAATTACTTAAATGAGGTCATGTTATCAGTTTATGCCTAATTTTTTACTGTTTTGTGCAGACTTCTTGATGAAGAGAGACGAAGGGAAGAGGAGGAAGAAGAAAGGAGGCAAGAGGAGGAGGCATTAAGGATAGCCGAAGAAGCACGCAAAGCTGAACAAGAGAGACTAGAGAGAGCCATTGAGGCTGAAGAAAAGCGGAAGAAAGAGGAATCGGAGAGAATCGAGGCTGAAAGAATTGCTGTGAGAACCTTTTTTTTCCTTAAATTTTTTTTTAGATATCTTTTAACTCAGGGTTTGATAAATCGACTAATAGTAAAAGACCAAAAAATCGAGAATAGTTTTCAGTGGAGTCACATTGCGTACATCGACGCATGTACGCAGTGAAATAGACTTTCATTTGAAATATAAAAATCTGAAGTTTTCAAATCGGCAACATTTTTTATTCAATCTTTATTAGTTTAAAAGGTATGAATTTTGGAAAAGCCCTTAAAATAGTGCGATTTCATGATTATTGCTGGCAAATACTGTGACTCTGTTGAGTTAAGTGTGTTTTCTTTTTTTATTTGATTACATTGTTAGTTACAAGACATAGGGACATTTTAATGAATGGTATGCCAAATATTCAAGTGCTGTTGTAAATACTTATTTTTCTTTTTTTTTAAATTTTTAACCAATGGGAAATGTTGAAGGTAGTTTCACACTGTAAGGTTATTGCAATATGATAAAAGTGCAATTTTTTTCTCTTTCCTTTTGACGGATAGCAATACAGTGGTCTCTGCCTAAGAACCTGCCCCCTGGGAGGTACAAAGAGCGGGTTCTAAAGGGGATGGATTCTTATGTTGTTGTTTTTTTTTTTGTTTTTTTTTTAAAGGGGCGTTACAGAGTAAATGGAAAGTAATCCCTTTGCTGTGTCTCAATCTTGTGTAAAAAAAAAAATATTCCATTTTCTTTTTTCTGTTTCCAAGCGAATTTCCTAGTTGCGTCATTTTTAAAGATCTAAACTTGTCTGTTGGCGAGGTGAAAAAAATTGAAAGTAGACGAATGACTGTGCCTGTGAGTTGTAACTGTAGTCACACAATGCAAGGTTTTTAAAGAGCGCTCATGTACAGATTGGGTCTGCTGAAAATCAAACGAAGAAGTGTTTGGCATGTGTTGAACGAGTGAGAGAGAATGAAGATGTAACAACGAATTACATGGAGGCACCTTGCGTAATTGTTCAAGTCCTACCTACTCGTCAGTGATTGGATGCCCAGTCTCTCGTAACTAAACGATTGTGCCCACCCATGATTCTGAGTCTAGAGCAGACAGCTGTACAGTTAACACCTCCATGTCAGCATTTTTTATTTCCAAGCCGCTAGATTAAAAAAATTATATTGGGCTCTGTTAAAACGGGTTCTTACACTTTATACAAAGCCAAAAGCGGGTAAATGGAAAGAATTATGTTTCATAGGGTGAGCGTGATGGCTGGACTGGGTTGGTACGTGGAGAGTTCTTACGGCGAGACAACTGTATACCAATTATTTTATCCAGAGAGATTAAATTTAATAACTATAATACAGCTGTATTAATGTTGTAGATTCACATCTAAAAGATATTTACCCTAGTCATATTTTTAACACCAACAGAAAGAAGAGGCTGAAAAGAAAGCAAGGAAGAAGCTGAGAGACTACACCGTGAGCAACAGGAGAGAGCTAGGAGAGAAGAGGAGGAAAGATTACAAAGAAAGAAAGTGAGTTTATCTCAATGTGAACCTTCATTTTGAAAGCCACTGCACTTTTATTAGGGGGGAGAACTGGCTCAAGTGGTAGAGCGTTGGTCTGCAGATCAACAGGTCTGAGGTTCAAGTCCCATGATCAGCAGATTTATTTGTCCAATTTCGTCCCCTGTAAGTGGTTGGGTTGATGTCAATAATGTGGCTGGCTGTGACAGGAGTCATGGTATCCCCGCTGTCTTGTGGTTAGCAGCACATAAAATTGTCAGACGTTAATCTTGGGGCTCATCCACAATATAGCTTTCTAGTGCATTGGACGTTTAATTTCAATTCAACTGGCACTGTTCTAAATAAATGCTTTATCGCTTTTGGAAATAATAGTCTGGTCATCATTTTTTTTTTTATTGGATACCTCATTTATTTAAATTTGTGAGTCAAAATGAAAAGGTAAAAATCATTGGTGGGACTTTAATGTTGAATAACAGGAAGTTTGATGGCTTGATTACAAGTTTTTTTTAATTTAACTCATTGAAACAAAGTATGTCAATTCAACCAATTTTGATCTTTTCAAATCTACTTCAAGATCCTTTTTTACTTTTAGAAGCTGCTAATTTTCTAGCTGCTAATTTATTTAAATTTTAGCAATAATGAATGTCCAAAAGAGTCTGCCTTTTATACATATTCTAAAATATATGTTTATATTCATCAAAACAATAGAAGATTGAAGACTGAAAAATCACATTTAAGAAAAAAAAATAGCTCTTTCAATCACCTGAGATTTTTTATGAGAAGGGAAAGTACAAGTCGAAATGTATTTCATTAATTGCAAAATAGTATGTCAAGCAGATATTTCGATTGCCCAAAGTATGTTATGAGCTGAGGAAATCTTCAAAATTAAATTCTCAGCTTCTGTGGAAGATGAGGAAGAGATAAACTTTTGCACTGAAATATAAAATTTCTCTTCCCAGAAACTAGAGATGATCATGAAACGGGTGAAACCAGATGGCGGTGGTTCTAGCAGTGCAGAGAGTAGTCCGCTGAAGGCGCCGGCCAGTGGCAGCCAGACCAACTCATCCCAGGTGTCCCCGTCTGAGGGAGGGGAGAAGTCAGTGGTGGACTCTGGCAAGCCAGACAGCAGCCCCGAGGAGGAGAATGTGGGTTCACCCCAGGAGGGTCAAGCCGTCGAGCCCATCAGTGCGGCCATGATGTCCTCGTTCTATGTGCAGGAAGGCGACGACTCTCCACTCAACACCTCGGTGATTGCATCAACCGGGGTGGCTAGAAGTGCGTCCTCCGGGGATATAGTGGACAGCCCGTCTCAGAGCCAGGGCGGACCTACAGAGGGTAGTAGCGAGAGCTCCTCTCAGCTCCACGGTTCCAGCAGCAGCCTGACGTCCACCCCGACCAGAACAGACGTGGATGGCGAGTCGAGCAAGCCCAAGTTCAGGTCCCCACTCCTCCAACAACTGGTGGAGAACAAGGGTGGAAATGGAGGCGACGGCTCCACGCCCAAGTTTAAATCTCCACTCTTGCAAAATCTCCTGGGTAAGACACGCGTGGGCGCCCGCATGGGTCTCTCGGCCAGCATGGGCGATCTCAGCCCTAACAAAGAGGTTGCCGGGGGCAACAGTCAGTCTGGCTCAAACGGCAGTGAAGTGCCGAGTTCCAACTCCATGATGACCATGTCAATGACCAGTGCGCTCAACAGCAGCTCCAACAAGGAACTGGAGCGGCAGGAGCAGGGAGAGGTGGACAAGGATGAAGACACATCTATGCACCAGAAACACTCAGTTTCCAATGGGGTGCTGTTTGGGGATGAGGACAATGGAGACTTCTCCCTCAGCAAGAAAGATGCTGCTAGCAGTCCCTCCAACGGTGTCCATATGGGAGACTCTGCCCTGGGCTCCAGTATAGGCTTCACCATGGGCCAGTCTAGCCAGTCGGTCATCTCAAATGGTCATCACAAAGCCCATAATCTAGACATGGATGACTCCAGGTATGATTTTAAAGTTTTATTTTGAAGTATGAGAGATCAGAAGAGTGGGAGGAGGTTGTGAGAAAGGCTATTTATGCTCATTTACATGTAAACTAGTGAGATCATGTGAGGTGAAGAAGATTAGTTAAGTTTAACAGTATCACTGCACATTTTTTAGATTTTAATGTACTGAATTTTTTTTTCAACAAAGTTCATATCTGTGGTGGAACAATGGCCAAATTTTACACAGTGTTTATTATTGTTATCAAGTTATTAAAAGTTGGATTTGTTTCTTATGCAAACGGCAGTTGAATTTAAAAGTTTTTTTACTGTCAAAGTTTTGATGGAACTAAATTCAATTCTATCTGATGCTGTGGCTTATAGTTTTAAAACACCTTTATCTTCTATGCTTGGAAAGTGAAAGATTTACATTTGTTTAAAACGGTGACTCCTCTTTGCACTCTCTCTCTGATTTAACATTTTTTTTATTTTTTTTATGAGTTAACTTAAATTTATATATAGCTCCCCTAAACAAATCTCAATGCGTTTTACATTATAAAAAATAGGAAGGCAAATGTTGATTCATACAGACAATAACATCACTCTCATACAATACAACAATATTCATAATTATTTCCTACTTGTCTGAATTTTTTCCATACTGGTTGGGTTGATGTCAGTGTTATGTTATCCGCTGAGACAGGAGTCTTGTCATCCCCGCTGTCTATGCCTGGCAGCACTTTAAATTGTCAGACTTCGGACGTTAAGCAATCAACTCAATTCAATTACTACTGCTGCTGCTGCTGCTACTACTTCTACTACGACTACTACTACTACTACTACTACTACTACTACTACTACTACTACTACTACTACTACTACTACTACTACTACTACTACTACTACTACTACTACTACTACTACTACTACTACTACTACTACTACTACTACTACTACTACTACTACTACTACTACTACTACTACTACTACTACTACTGCTACTACTTATACTATTACCGCTACCACTACTTTTATTGCAGCTGCTACAAATGCTACTACTTACACTGCAGCTCGTACTGGCATGTCTTCAACACAAATAGATACATTTTTCATCAAACTACCGATTCCCAAATAGCTACACAGTCTACGTTTGGATCAAACATCCAACACAAAATGAGCGCCATGGCATATTGTTGTTTAAAGTACCCATATCATATAAAATTCTTTGTATTTCATATACCTAGCTACCTGGGTTGTCAGGTAGATCACTCTGTCTGTACACCAAACAAGAAACCTTTTAAAGGTAAACCCAAGATATTTGAAAAGTGTGCACTGGCACCCGTCTCAAGCAGATGATTTTTAGAATGCGCTGCCACTCAGCAAGCATCAAGCTGAATCCTTTATTCAGAATCACTATTCTTTGAACTACACAAACATTTCTGTGTACGATTTTTACTCATTTTTCTAGTTTCGTGTAGAGAGGGCACAAATAAGCTGTATATATAGAATTTTCTTCTTTTTCTTCTTCTTCTTCTTCTTCTTCTTCTTCTTCTTCTTCTTCTTCTTCTTCTTCTTCTTCTTCTTCTTCTTCTTCTTCTTCGTC